>VWYN01010174.1:12237-35001 GCA_013400075.1 Hippolais icterina
GGCGGGAGGCGTTACGGGGATCCTTGGGCCTCCCCGCCGGCCTCTGTCCTCCGGCTGCTCCCCTCGGCTTGCTCCCGGCAGCGCCGGAGAGCGGGATCCCGGGATCCTGGGCCGGATCCCTGTTGGCAGGGGTTCCCAGGCGGGCTCGCTGTCACGCGGCGCCCCCGGCCGTGTGTGTGTTCGGGGGCTGGGGAAGCCGCGCTTCGGGACTTGCGTTTCCCGGCAGTGGCCTGGCCAGAGAGCCGCAGTGCGAGGCGGCGGCACGGGCAGAGGCTGCAGAGGGAGGGGGGTCATCTCTGTTTGGGAACGGCGCCTGCGATGGGACTCAGGAATCGATCCCAGTTCTGGGAACAGGACAGGTTGGAAGGCGTTTACTCGCTTTTCGTACCCCACAGAAGGTCCCTCCCCGTCTTCTTCTGATTTTTAAAAAATTTCTTTTAATTTTTTTTATTTCTTGGTCAGCCGAGAGGAGTTGGAAGTAAAGTGGACCGTGGTTGTTTTTTGCATAATATATAGCAAGTCAGTCCAGCCTCTGCTGTATAAAGTTTTTGACACGTGACTTCAACATGATTATTAATTACTGCTAGTTTTACTTCTGCCTCAGTTGGACAGTGTGGCTTTGCAGACTCTCCATGGACAGAAAGTCACTGAAAGCTGAACCAGGGCCGGTCCCCAGATTGGTATTGGAGGCTGGGTGGCTGTGCCTGCCTGTTGAACAGGAACAGAGGAGATGGCAGCTGCTCCTGTGCGATGGACTCGTGCTGTGTAAAGCTCACTCTTTGCAAGGGTTTGTCATACACACACCTGAGAATGCCCTCACCCGTACCAAAACTGTGCAAGTGCAAAGGGAAAAGCAGATAGCACGCGGCTCCTGTTAATGGTTTGTTAATTGCCAGTGTTTGGGGAGTTTTGTGCAGCTCTGAACCAGTGGGATGGCAGGGTGCAAAGCTACCTGCCCACACGTGTGCAGTTTTCAGTGTTGATGGCAAGAGGGAGCAGCAGTATTCTTAATTACCTGCCTCAGTATGAGCAGTGGTCCTGGCAGAGCAGTGCTGCCTGCCAAACCTGCGTGGTGCAGGCAGTGTCTGGTGCCTGTCAAACAATAACCCCACTGCTTGTGCTGGATGGTGAGTGCAGAGCAGGAGTGGTGTTTGGGGAACCCGTGACTAATCCGTGTCTTGGAAACGGGCATGTTTGGATCTGCACCTCTTCCTCTCCTGTGCAGGAATGGTGGGATGCTTTGCTTTGGTGCAGTTAGAAATACTCAGTGAAATCCTGGTGTGTGGCTGCTGGAAGAGCAAAGCTCTGCGTTTCAGTTGGATCTCAGTTCTGAGGGAGCAAACTGTACTTGCTAAAATCCCTGTTCTGCAGTCCTTTGTACGCCTGAGTGCTTCTGTGGAGCTACTGGTGTGTAAAGCAGCACATGAATAACTTCAGGGGCTGTGTGGTTGCTGCCCTGTTCCCTCTCAGGAGCTGTGTCTGTGGTGGTGTGCAGGGAATAAAGTCCAGTTCTCAGACCGATCCCTTCCCTTTTCCGCTTGTGTTGCCTGGAGCTGTGCACGCAGAGCACTGCAGGCTGACACGAAGTGTGAGGAGGGTCAGATTTACGGGCAGGTATTGTTCCTTTCTGGGCTTCCTCAGGGAGAGAGCAGTTGTACCCAAGGTCTGCGTGGTGTTCCCAGGGTGGTGGGGATAGCACGGACTGCTCAGCCTGGGAGGCCTTCGGGGGTGCCACTCCCAGGTCACTGAAGAGTTCATTCTTTTATTGGTTGGGGAGCAGCTTCAGCGGTGAGGATGGGGCAGCTACAGAATACCCTACAGGCCTGGAATTCCCACACTTGCTGGCTGTACAGTGCCACTGTAGCCAGGGAATTGTGGTTTTACCATGGCAGTCCAGCTGCAGTTTGGCGCTGCGCTTGCCATGTGTGCTAGAGGTGATTCCCTGCTGGCTTTGCTTCCCTGGAGGTGGCACCTGCCAGCTCTTGGCCACTCTGCCTGAAAGAGGAGATGCCCCTTACTCCATCAGGTGGGCCCGTCATTCGGGGTTTTGGGTGGATTTGGTGTTTGCAGCAGTTTCTGGGATGGTGGGAGGCCCAGATTCAAAGCGTGGCTGTAAACCTGGTGTCCTCTAAGCTGTGGGGTTGGTGGTCCCTCTTGGGCACAAGGGCTTGGGGAGGGAGAGAGGTGAGTTTGGCTCTGGCAAGGGGCGGGAACTCCTGGGTTGTGTAATTCCATCGTGTTGGATTGTGGTGCCATTCCCAATCCTGTTCTTTGGACCTGCATTTCAAATGCAACTTGGCCAGTAATGTCCTCTTCCAAGTCCTGTGTTTCTGCAGGAGCAAGCAGGGCTTTTGCACTGGCTGCTTTTTTTGTCATCCAGCTGCAGCTTGAGCAGGTGCTGCCAGCTGAATAGGTGGGATTTGACAGGTCTGTAGTGGAGTGTGTTTTCTCTGGGGAGCTTACTTTCACGAGGCAGAATTCATGTGCTGTTAGGTGTATATGTTACGTTACAGTAATGGTACAGTATGAATAAATCACAAAAGGTAACTGGGTAATGGAGCAGAACTTTTTGTGGTTTTAAGGAAACAAGCAAGGACTTTTCTTAAGAAAAAAAAATAAAAATCACAGCCCCAAAACACAAGCAAACAAAAACCCCCACTGAACCCCCACATCTGCCATATAAATCCTTTGTTTTAGTTTAGGGGATGTCTGTCCTTTTCTTTAATCTGGAAAACTTGAGGCATAGTTTACTGGTTATGAACGTTAGAAATGAAGATTTTTTTTTTTTTCACAATCTTGCTGCTGGAAGTAGAATAAGGTCAACTTTCCTGTTTTGTAATCTTCTATTTGTGTTGAGTAAGGCGTATCATTCGCTTAGTCCTGTGTCTCAGTAGTTAATGTGTACCCCTGAAACAATTGATACCTCACCTCAGTGTGCCTAGAGACAAACAGATAGGAGGTCCTGGGGGCAGTTTAATTGAAGCTGGAGCTGCACATTCCCTCTCTGCTGTTTGCCCATCCTTTGGGCACTGGACAGTTGAGGTTTGGATCCAGTGTGGCTGTTCTCTGCCAATGGCAAGACTTCATTTTGCCCGTGCCGTGACAGCCTTCCCCTCCATCCTGAGGAGCTATAAATAGAGGTTAGCAGGATATCCTTCCCAGTGGCTCCCCAGCAGTTACTGGAGCTCAGGATCCCCAGTGAGTCTCCATGTGCACGGAAAAGGAGAAGGACAAACTAGCAGCGTCTGGCTGGCGTCTCTTGCCTCTGCCCTGAACTTGTTTCCAGGAATCCTGAAAGCTGTGACATGGTGGTAGAGATTCCTGGTAAGAGAAGTAGTGAGACAAGCGGCTTTCCAGGAGATGTGCTGGACAAAAGAGCCCTGCACTGATCCTGAAAGCTGCGTTTCCAAAGCACATGAGGAGAAAACAAAACTGTTCTGTGCGCTTGCATGATGTCATTTTCATATGAGTATCTTTTGTGAAGATGTTTCTCCCCAGTGATTCAGGATTTGTGAATGGTCTTTCTGGGCCACAGAAGTAGCTTAGTTGATGAAGTGCTATTGAGCTTCATTGCCTGGGGGTCATACCTGGTCAAATTCAAATCTCACTTTATTTTCCAAAGAATGCAGCCTGACAGCTCTGGATTTTATGGTGATCTCTTACCTTCAGCAGCACCTAATACTTGCTGTGCTTCACAGCTGGTGGTCAGGCATTTAAAACTTGCATTGATCCTCTGAGATACAGCTTAGCAACAGATCCTTCTTCCCGTAAGGAAAAATGAGGACCTGAAGAGGAAAGGAAGCAGTGACTTTTTTAGGGGAAGGAAACTGTTCAGAGCTAACAGAATTCCTTTTAGAGATCTGGCCATGCCTTAACAATAAAGGTGTTTTGTTAACAAAATAGTTCCATATCTGTGCTTGTTGGTCGTGTCCTCCATGATCCCTTTGTTACAGGAACAAGTAACTGCAGTCATGTCTGTAAGTCACTGGTGGTTGGCTGGGCTGGGTGGTTTCTAAAGGCATGAACAAAATACATTCCAAAAGACAGGGAATGGATATACAGAATATTGCCTGTGCACGGAGCCTGCCTGGGGAAGTGTTGTTGGACACCTAAGGCGTGTTGGAATGGTTGAGGCCGTGTTAGACTGCTCTGGAAATTGGAGAAGGGGAGGTTGAATGAGGTGTCCTGGCAATGACCTGGGTGCCTGATACCCACTAATCACTAACCCCTGTCCGGTTCGGTAGCTGGTGCTCCTCTCTGTGCAGCTGCCGTGCTCTGGGGTTGGTTAATGTGTGTATAAAATGGGCTCGTAGCTCTTTATTTATAAATGAAGCCCCCTTTTATGGCGCAGGCACTTGAGCAAGAGGGTAAAGCCAAGGAAGTCGGTCCAAATCCTAAAAGGCACTTTCGCTGTGTTACTTCACACTTAAACCAGATAGACTTAAGATCATACCTCATGCTGAGTAAATTTTAAAGTAGCAGTTCTCCCCTTTACTTCAAAACCCCCTGGTTCTCAGGTTTCCATGTAAACTAAACCATCAAAGGGCATTAATTATAGAATGAGAGAAATTACGAATTTGCTGCTCAAAGGAGTGAGGAGTAAATGCCATCAGCAGCCTGTTCCTTGAGCCATTCCCTGCCCCTCTGCTCCTCACAGGGCTCCTGGCCTCTGGAGCAGGGCTGCAGTGGGAGCTGGAAGGTCTCTGCTCACTCCTGCCCCGTGTTCTCTGTGGAGCTCCTGTACTTTACACTCAGTTTGCATTTGGGGACAGTCACTCTGTGCTTGGTCTCCCTTTTGCTGTCCTGCCATGGTTTCATAGCATTTTTTAGCCTGAAATTGAGCAGATGAATTTTCTGTCTTTTGTATCCCTGGCTTTAGAGATACTTCACCGTGTACTTCCATCCTGCTTGGAGAAGCACCCAGAAATACTCTTCAATCCATGTTTTGTATTGTGGCTTGAGGTTTAATACCCTTGAATGCCTCTACTTCTTTTGTATCAACATCCTGTAAACATGCAGTTAGGGGCAGTAAAAGCAGAAATGACTTTCTAGCAGGTCACAGCATTCCAGGCACAGGCTCCTGTTGTGAGGCAGGACTTTGGAAACCTCTCAAGCCGTAAACTCTCTTTGCCTTTGTTACATGCATCACTTTTTTTTTTGTGAATAGTGTAAGTTTTTGTGTCCAAGTTGTTCCTTGAGTTGATCATGGTGCCCTTTGAGAAACTGGATGTATTATTGTGAAACAGCTCTCTAAAAATAGTGGTTGGGTGACTTTTTGGTATATTGGTTTGGGAAATGTGTGTGAAAGAAGATCCAGGTCTAACTGAACGGATGCGACTGGAAGTACCTGGATGTCTTCTGAGCAGCTCCCCTTTCCACCAGGGAGAAGCCATGAGGAACTAGGAAGGGAACTAAATTTTAGCAGTAATTGATACCAAGAATTACGTAAAAATTGACCATATATAGTTATTTGGTGTTGTAAGATCTTAGGTAATTTAAAAAAGGCTCAAAATTCTGAGGTAAAATTCCAAGAGATGGTGTGGAGGAGTGAAAAGAGCAGGATAGATAGAGAGATGGATAGATAGATAGATATGCACACTCATGTCTGTGTGCCTTTGTTCTCCCTGGCAGTTTATTTGTCCTTGGATTTTTCTTTTTTTCCTGTGTTTCCCCCAGTTGCAATGTCCTGCTTGGGATACTTACAAGACACATCTTTTTATTTTTTTGCTGCACTTGTTTCTTGTCACCTTGGGCCCCTGCTTTGAGCTCTCCCAATTTCCTTGGGATCTGTCCTTGTGTTCCTGAAATACAAATGCCAAAGTGGTGCTTCCACACCAGCTGCTTTGTTGTTTTTCTTTGGGACTGGATCCTTTCCTGGATGACCAGTTGCTTCTTCATGGGTAAAGGAGGGGATATGGCATGCCTGTCACAATGCTGACTCTTTTTCTTCCTCCTCCATCTCAGTTTTTGAGCCTTCTGGGTTTTGGGGTTTTTTTGTGCGTGTTGGGGTTTGGATTTTCGCCCCCTTCCGTTACCTTTTAAAGCAGATTTTCCTGAGTTTTGATAATAGCACTGACTTTGTTCATCAAGAGTCTCTGCGCTTATTCTAAAGCACCTAAGTCTAAATTGAAAACAAGATTTAAAAAAAATAACCCACATCAGCTCACAGACACCTCTCTCGTTGTGTCTTTTATCTGGCAGTTTTCATTTGTCCATCCTGTGATTTCTCAGCAGGCAGCAATGTTAGCTGAAGTATCTCTTACAGCTGAAATGGCTGTAAAACCCCAACGTTCTGGCACAAGAGCTTGCATTTTGTGGGGATGAATAATGAAAAGTCATGGTCTTGTGTTGGTGTTGGAAGAGGCCTGTGGCTACCACTGTCTGGAAGGACAGTTTTTCTTCTTTCCTATCTCCTGGAACAGGAATCAAATTAGGAAAGTAAATACCTTGTTTCCCACTCTTGGTGTTTTCTGGGTGTAAGGGTTCCTTTTGTACAGCTGAAAGCCCTGTTAGCACTTCCCTTGTCTTTGAGTGTGTGGCCAATTTTTTTATCTCCTTCATTGATTTTTTTTTCCCTTAACTGAGACAGTGGATAAATCTGTGTAAGTTGGTCACTTCACCAGTCTCTTGGAACTTTAATTAATAAAATAAGAGACAAAGTTTAAAATGACATCTTATTTTCCATTACACTGACAAATGAAGACACTTTGATTCTCTTACTTAGCTTTGTGGCAAATAATTGATGACATTTTTCACTCGCATTCAGGGGCTCAATTTTTTCTTTATGAGAAAGACAAAAATGAAATTATGTAACACAAACCAATTTTTTTCTGTGATTTGTCAGGAGTAAATACATAAAACCAATTATGTGTGTATGCTCAGCTTTCTGTGTCCAGCTCTGTGTGCAGTTCTGGTTTCCCTCAGTTTCTGAAACATGGAATTAATGCTTATTTTCAGTTATGGCCAATGTCACCTATAAAGATAACTTCTGTACACTTCATATAAACCTCTATTAACTTCATATAATATCTATAGCTTCTGCAAACGTTCCCCTTGAGGAGGGAGCTTTTCCCCTGGGAGCCATTTGGAGGGTAAGGCAGCCAGGTCTGCAGAGCAGTTGAAGCAGTTCTTTTTAGCAATAACCTGGTAAATGCTGATTTCTGTGGCGTTTGTAAAACACCCAGTTCTCCCAGGGCCGGCCAGCAGCGTGGCCATGCAGAGCGTGGGAGGGCAGCAATCAAGTCACCCACCTGAAATGTTGTTTTAGCTTAATTGCTGAACTTCAGAATACGTTTTTAATGTTTGTCTTCTCTGTTTAGCTCTTCTCACTGATGGAGATGAAACCTCCTATTTCCCGGGCAAAGATGATTCTCATCACAAAGGCTGCCATTAAAGCTATTAAGGTAAAGCACAACAAAACAAAGATGAAACTGTAACAGCAGCAATGTTTTATTGTTTCACTTGTAAGTAAATACTCAGGATTTCCCAATCTCAGCTTCAGGGATGGTTTATTCTAGTTGTTGTTAAGGCTGTTGTCTAGAAACAAGTGGGTGGTGAATATCATCCCTTGGTTTTGGACTAGGAGCAAAATGCCAGCTTGATTTTTTTTTTTTTGGAGTTGTTGCTTTTTCATGCTACACCCACTAGAGTGTTATGATTTTTGTGTAATAAAACTAAATATTGCAAGATGCAACTGCACCTTAACATGTGAAACCAGTGTGGATTGCAGAGAAAGAAAATCCAGAAAGCTTTCACTGATTCTTGGCAAGCTCTGTGCCTTGTGTGCACACTGACACACTTCTGGCTTGGGTCTGGGTTTCCCCCATGGAACATTTTTTCTCAGTTTGGGAACATCCTGCTTTTTAGAATGTGATTGCAAAGTTCTGTAGCCTTTCCGAATGGTAGTAAGCACAAAGAGTTAAAATGCTTCTAAAATGATGTGCCACTGCTGAGAAGATGATAAATTAATGGCTGTATTTCTTTTCCAGCTCTACAAGCATGTTGTCCAGATTGTGGAGAAGTTTATCAAAAAGGTAAGAAGTAAAAAAAAGAAATTTATTGGTGAAGTTCCCTGCATGCTTTGCTAGGTATTGCTAACAATGCTAGTAAATAACCAGAAAGGCTTCTGTTAGTTAAGGATTGAGAGAGCAAATTCTGGTTTGTTAGGATTCCAGACATTTTGGTATCACTTTGTCGCTATAAGCTCCACATTGTAGTTTGCCATCATACATCAAGGAGAGGAGGAAAGAAGTAAATTGTGAGATTTCCCATCTTCCCCATGGAGCAGCTGGGGGGGAGCCTGGAGGTGCTGAACTTGAAATTAATTGTTACCAAGACAATACCTATTTCCAGAGAGTGCAGTGTTCGTGCTTGCCTGGGCTTGAAGGGCAAGGGGCTGGAATGCAGAGCTGTGTTCCAGCCCAGGGCAGGTTTGCTGGGAGGCTCTGAGGGGGATGTTCCCTCGTGGAGTCCCTGCCTGACGCGGGATCTCTGCTGTTTGCAGTGCAAGCCGGAGTACAAAGTGCCGGGCTTGTACGTCATCGACTCCATCGTGCGGCAGTCCCGGCACCAGTTCGGAACGGACAAGGATGTCTTCGGGCCAAGGTTCTCTAAGAATATTACTGCCACATTCCAGTATTTGTATCTGTGCCCATCTGAAGACAAGGTAGGACGAGCACTTTGGGTGTTGCTGTGCATTGATGGGGTGCTGCCTCGGTGCTTGCGCTCCTGTGGCAGTGATTGGGGATTCTCTCTGACCCTGGCAGTGGCTGTTGCTGAGAAGGATTATCAAAGGTGACAGTTACATGCAAATTCCAGTTAAAAGATGTATTTTGCCTGACCTCATCGGTGTTGTTTTGCCTGTGCAGACACTTCAGCAGTGTTAGTGTGGCAAAAGTTCTTCCTGGGGCTCCTTCAGAACTTTCTTTGGAAGGCAGTGTCTGCCACAACAAGAAAGCCATGCAGGAGAGGGTTTGGCTTTGTAGGCGAAGACTGTTCTGCTCAGAAATGTTCTCCAAAAAACTCATCATGCTGATTTCTTCTGTCTTTTCCAGTCCCATACTTGAGTTTTGTTGGTGCCTGTCCACTGTCAGGGCTGGTCTAAGGCCACATTTTTCTTAGTTCTGCTGTATTTTTTAGTAGAACAGAGGCTCAGAAAGTGGTGTGGATTCCTGATGGTCCAGAGAAGATGGTTTTTGTGGTCTGTCAGAACAGTTTTGAGACTCCCAAGATCAAGTGTGTTTTAGAAGTTGCCAGTTGGTTTCCAGAAAATCACCTACTCCCTTTCTCTTTGTAAGAGTGAAATACTCCTTTTCTCCCTGACTTCCTCCCTAACTCTCTGAATAAATTTTTGAAAGGCTTGGCTGCTCTGTAGTTTTCTAATGTGGAACATTTAGACCTTCAGGCATTGAATCTGGTATTTGGGAGCTCCTGGGTTGATAGCCTGTGAAATAGCAGTCCCTTCTTTCTGTTTCTGCATTATCATTTTGTTCATCTGAGTGAATGAGACTGTCCACCTCCTTCATGGAACTACTTGGTAAAGGGAGTATTATGTAAAACACACTTGCTTTAATGAATTTCTAGTTCCTAAACAAAAAAACCTCTGATCTGCAGGTACACAACAATTGTGGGTGATCTCTGAAGAGGATAATGCTGCCTTTTTTCTTTTTAAGCAGCCTTTCTGTAAAATTAATACGTGTCTGAAAACGAGAGTATAACATTTGCCCATGTTTTGGCCTTTGTACAATTTTCAAGTTTTCTGGAGAGATAGAATACCCAAAGCAAAAAATACGCAGCTGTTTTAAAGTTAACTGGTTTTCAGACCAAAATGTTACTTAAAAATAGACATTTCAGGTTTCTCTGTAACTGATGTTATTTTAGCAAACATTTTGTAAAATTCTTTATTCACTTAGTTCAAGGTGGATTTACATGGGTGTATGTAACTGAGTCACAGTGAAAGAACAGAATTAATTTGTTTGAACTAAAAGATACTTACAGCTTATATGTGTGCAGGTGAATGACTAAGTCTGCAGAAAGGACAGCTAGACAATGTGTGTTCTGCCTTCTACCTGCTTCCATGTTCCAGCTGAAGCAGCACAACGACCGAGACATTTTTGTGTGAATGCTGGGCTAAAGAAGGAAAGGCAAATTTCCAGCTTGTTCCTGGAAGCTGCATTGTTCTTCATGTAAAAAAAACACAAAACAACTTAAAATAACAGCTGACAATCAGAGATTCCAAATTAATCCTTCTGCAGTGATCAGTGAGGATGTTTCCCACTTGCTTTCCTCATCTTCTGGATAAATAATGAAGATGCAATTTCTGGTCTCAAGATAGAGTTGGTTGGGTTAGGAATAATACCAAGCAAGGAATCCTCAATCTGACTTGGAAGTGTTGTGGTAGCATTTTCTGGTCTAACTGCCCCTCTGTTCATGAAGGCTTTCCAGCTCCTTTTCATCCTTTTGTGACCACCTGTGTAGATGTGGGGCTGAAATATTGTCCTGGATTGTGCATCACACCTGAATTTCTGACTGGCCAGAAGAGTTTTAGGGAAATGTCACAGATTGCTTTGACAGTAAAATAAGTTGGCAGTTTTTATCTTTGCCAGTTCAAAGGTGTTGCTGCCCTCTGTCACAACACAGGGTTTATTAAATTGGTTTGATTATGCCATGTGCTGTTCAAACCTTCTTTGCATACAGAAGATAAAATGGTGGCTTAAAAAGCTGAATTCAGCATTGGTGCTTCCTTTTCTTTCAACAGAGTAAAATAGTTCGTGTCCTGAACCTCTGGCAGAAAAATGGAGTATTTAAAATTGAAATAATTCAGCCTCTCTTGGATATGGCAGCAGGAACCAGTGCCACTGCACCCATGGCAGAGAATGCTACCAACAATGAAGGTAGGAATGACATTTTAACTTCTGCTCTCAAAGGGCAGATGGCAACAGCTTGTTTGCTTTCAGCACAGAGTGCCTGCTCTTAGTTCCAGCAGTGACATAGCAATAAAGTCACCTTTGTCACAACGAGCAGCCAAACTCATTTTATTGAACTCTGATACTGTACTTCAGAAATTATCAGCATGTGAATACTGACTTGGGAAATGCATTAAATGCTTACCATGTATATATGCACGTGTGCATATGTATGTGCACACTTACAGGTGACTTCAGTGTGCCCTCTTAAACAGATACTATCTTTTCTTTTGCCTTGAAATATTTTTATGTGATTTCTCAGTTTTGTAATTTTGATGTCATTTTTTAATACCAGAATCCGGGTAAGTAAGTGAGATCTTAGATGTTAAAGAGCTTCATCTTCCTTTGAGTCAGCTTAGCAGCCAAAAGCAGCAGCTGTCAGTGTCTCAGCGCGCAGCCCTGAAAGTCTTGGACTGGCGTTTCTCATCCAGGTTCTCAAAGAGAACATTTGTGCCTGGGATTTTGCACGGGCTGCTGGCTGGGAAGCACCGACCTGCAGAGCACAGCAGTGCCAGCCTGCCCACAGTGCCTGCTCTGACCTATTTAGTGCCCCAGCAGAGCTGGGAGCGAGGTGCTGGGGAATATGCATTCCACAATTCCTCCTTTCTCCAGAGAGCTGCCTTTTGGCTCTGCGCTCCCTGTTTCACACTGAGCTTTGGTAGCCTTCCTATTTACTGTGCTCATGGAGTAGGGCTGGGAAAGTGGAACACGGAGGGAGTGAGGTGTGGTGAGAGACAGCAAAACAGTGAAACCATCTCCAGCTGTGTGCAGGGAAGCGTATCCCATTAAAGGTTTTATAAACCTGGCAGGGCCAGGGAATGCCTCGGCATCCTAACCTGGGGGCTGAGTGGTGGCTGTACAACTGAATTTTGGGGCAGGTGGGGGACACTGCCTGTCCACTTCTGTCTGTCCTCAGTAGTAGTGAGCAGGTTGGCTGCCTTCTGCAGAGATTTTCAGTGAGGTTATTTAGATGCACCAGAGGGAGTAATTTGGCCCTGCAATAAATATGCTAATGAATAATAATAATAAATATATTAATGCATTATGTGAAGTAGAGTCTGTTTCACCCACAAAGACAGAGAGAAATGCAAATTTTCTCCCTTAAGCAAGCAAATATCCTTCTGAATGTATACAGGAAATAATTTGGGAGTTACTTTATATTTAAAAACAACACTTACTTTTTTGCTTTATTTTTGTGTTGCATTTCACTTCTGGGAAAGTATTATTCAACACGTTTGCCTGTGCGCTGCCTGTCAACACTGGAGTTATTTGAAGTGCAAACAGAGGAATGGCTTTAAAGGAGTTGCTATTGCAAAGCAAACATGTTTGCTTAGTGTTTCAAACTAAATATATCTGTCTGTGGAGGTTTTTTTAACTCACTCCTTGTACAGCTTTATTATGTCCATTGAAACAGATCTGAAGAATAGTTACTCACGGTATGTAGGAATTGATGGGATTATTGCTAATTTACTTGGTACTGACAAGGTGTTTATTAAAAAAGGTTTTGTGATGTAAGACAAAGAGAATGGGAACACCAATAGCATGTCTTAAATTGTTCTCTCAGTTTTAGCAAAGCTTAGTGGAAATGGGAGTCTTTTCCTGGAAAAATGAGTAAATATAATTTTCCTGGTGGGAGGATTTATCTGTCAGCTGCAGGTGTGGCTTGTACATGTGCAGAAGGGACATGTGAGCAAACTTTATCAAAGAAAACTGCCTGTGAAGTAATCCTTAAAAACCTTTAATTATTGCCAGACTTCTCTGCAAAAGTTCAGTTACTGGTGGAAAATACTGAGAGAAACTCAGCTGCTCTTTCAGTGAGCCGTGAGATGGTTGATTTGGATCATTCATCCAAAAGGATGAGCCCAGGTCTGTGGAAGCAGAACCACCACGATCAGGGTATCAAAGTTCATCGCCTAATGCCGTTTGAGTGAGAGCTTTTCTAAACCTGCACAACTACAAACATGGAGCTGGGAGCTAAAATTCCATGTGGGACCAGCTTTTCTGTCTTAGTGCATCCCAAGTGCAGGTGTGAGCAGTGACCGGAGCTGTTGATGGCAGAATGACCAGACTGTGCAGCTGGGGTGGTGTGAATAGACCCTTTGGGGTTAAACAGGGGGTTGTAGGCAGACACTTGCTGTGGGGAGCAGGAGGAATGTTGTGGAGTCACGCAGCCCTTGCTGTGATCCTGCAAACCCTCAGGTTCGCCGCCCCCTCCGGCCAAGGTTCCCTCGGAGCCCCCGCAAGTGACAGCGAACTCGGTGCCCAGCGTGCCCCAGCTGCCCAGTTCCGATGCCTTTGCAGCTGTAGCCCAGTTGTTCCAGACAACACAAGGACAACAGGTAACCTGCTCGCTCATTGCCTTCAGCTGCAGTTGCGGTGTGAAATGAGGGGGGAAATGGTGGGATTGATAGCCTGGATTTGAAGCGGAAGAGCTTCCCAAAGGTCTTCAGTGGAAAACTTGCAGGAATTAGAGTATTTAAATTCTTCCGTCCAATAATTGTGATATTTGATGATACTCAGTTTTACGTTCCTAAATAATTAGTTGTGAATGGATGCAGGTGGAATATCTGAAAGAAAATGAGTAATTTTATTGTTCAGTCCACTTAAATGTTTGCTGTGTTGAAGGGCCTGAACACTGCAGTGTTGGGATCTACTGAATTTTGCCACCAAAGTATTTAAAAAGAGACTCCTGGTCTTGCTGTAATTGCTCCACAGTTCAGTCAGGTTGTTGGTGTGTTCGTCCCCTGCCACAGTTTGTATTGACAAAATTTATATCCTACGACTCTTTCAATACTTGGTGTTTATATGAGAGCATATGCTTACTACTGTCTTACGTTTCTGTAGCTCCAGCAAATCCTGCAGACCTTCCAACAGCCTCAGAAGCCCCAGTCACCGGTCATAGACAACACTGTGATGGCTCAGGTTCAAGCTATTACTGCTCAGCTGAAAACCACAGCAGCACAGCCCCCAGAGCAGAAAGCTGCTTTCACAGCACCTGAGCAGAAAACATCATTTGACAAAGTAAGTCTTGGTTTGCATTTTCTGAAGCTGAAGAAAACTGGTTTTGGAATATAGATTTCTGTTCTTCCCCAATTCTAACCTTGTCTTTAGTTTAAGAGCTTACATATGTTGTAAAAATGTGATAATAAAGATATTTTGGCTGCCAGTTGGGTAAGATGCAGGAAAAATAGTTGTCCCAATGTGATTCCTTTCAGAAGCTGCTAGATCGGTTTGACTATGATGATGAGCCAGAAGCAGTGGAAGATTCAAAGAAAGAAGATTCAGCTCCTTCCCCTTCAGTGTCTCAGCCGGCTTTGTAAGTTCTGTGTCATAATAAAACTAAGAAATCTTTGTCCTAAAACATTTTTAGGTTAGAAAGTAGATTAAAATTCCAAGTTAGTTCAGTGTTTTGACTGCTACAGTCCAAATTTAAAACACTCTCAACAGTTTTTGGTGGGGTGATTTTTTGTGCCTTGTTACTTTGGTGATCTGCTGTAGATCTGTGTTGCTTGGTTGATGGAGGGCTGTGTTCTGTAGAGAAAAGCTCAGTTTTGGTTGCAAAAACAGTTCCATGTTTTTACAGTACCACTGAGGGTATCAGGGCATCGCTGGATCAGCTGGATTGCTTTACTGGCTGGGGAAAAGCTGCCATTCCAACCATTGTGATAGCTTTAAGTATTCAGGAAATGAAAATTGGCTTTACAGTTTCGTGTTGGCAAACATTCTGTCCCCATGCAAGCGAGCTCAAGCTCCTGTTTCCCTTTTGCTGTGCATTATGATAAAGTCTGGAATGACATGACCACATCCCAGTTTTTTCCACAGGACCTCTCTCTCATTCAGTGCACAGGCTGGATGGTGCTCAATGCCGGGGTTAGTCCGTATTTCTTTTTTCCCTGCTTCAGTACGTGGCCCCATGTCTTACTCTCTGTATCTGCATCTAAACCCTGCTCTCAAAACCAGAACTAACTCTGTCATCAGCTTTCTGGCTGTGTCTCTCACCTCGAGCACTCTATGTCCACGAGTAGTTCATTTAAGTGCCTTTGAAGGAAATGACTAGGATTTGCCTTAGAATGCAGATGGAACTCTGGAGTACAGAAAGATGAGGTAGGTCAAACATAGGAACTGCTTGTGTCTGCCCAGCTGGAGGCTTGTGGGCATGTTTATGTTCTGCTGGTAGTGCTTCAGGGCCTTTGTCCTTAGTGCTTCACAGCTGTGCAAGGTGTCTCTGAGGGTGGCATTCCAGTGTTCCCAGTCTGGCAGACAAGCTTAGTAATTCCCTCTATAAAATACTCATCTGTCAAGAATCTTCTCAGAATTGTCTTCAGACACTGCAAAGTTCCATTTCCCATCACCATCAAATTCCTTTATGCCCCTGAAATCCTGCTGAGTTTCTTGCACAGGCTGCATCCTGCAAGCAGGTCCTGTTACCTGCACAGACCTCCAGAATTCCCTGAGCACTGTCCATTCTGTGTGTTGAATCAGGAAGTGATGGGCATCACTGTAATCCTTGTGTGACACGCAGCGCCTTCTCCTCTGCCCTATTTCCTCCCAAACCAAAGTGTTTTCTTACAGCAAAAGTACAGCCAGTTTCTTTTCCTTGAGGAGAAAAGCATTGCTTCTTTTGTTCCCAAAAGAGGAACTGCAGAGGAAGAGAATTAGCCCAAGGCAGAAAACCTTCCTGAAATGTTTCTGTAGGCTGAGATCTTTAGCAAGCTCGTGTAAGTACAGAGGCGAGAGAGGCTCTAACCTTTGTGTAGCATCATTTTGAATGTGAAAGGACTACTCTTAGAGTGGAGAAAAGATGAGGAAGCCACTCTTTCTTCCTTTTCTTTTTTTGTTGGAAACGGGATCATAGCAAAGATAATTGTTCTGTCTAAAATAACAGCAGGAATGTGTAATGTGCATAGAAATCTGTAAAATAAAGACAAATCTGCGCATCTACTGACTTGTCTCACCAAAATATTCCTGGTTTTAGTGGGTTTCCAGGAGAAGGCATGCAACAGCCAGTATTTCCTCAGCTCCCAAATATGGATCCTTTTCAGCAGCGGATGATGGGAATGCAGCAGGATCCGATGCGCCACCAGGTAACCCCAAGCTTTTCCCTTGTCCCCCTGTTGTGTTTTCCATCCTTTGCTGCTTTCTTTGGTGCAGAAGGAAGTGATTTTCCTCTTGGTGAAGAGTGAATGTGGCTTAGCCCTACGTCTTCCCAAAGAAACATTTTTGGTGTCTGTCCTAGGCAGGCTTTGAAGGACAAGATTGTCATTTCTACACCCAAATGCTTGCCCTGCTTCATCTCTCCCCCATCTTTTGTTGTGACTTTTGAGCAGACATTGAGCTTTACTTGAGCCTTCTGGGAAAGCAAATGTAGTTCCTCCTCCTAGCTGGAATTCTGTGTTTTTTCTTCTCCCAAGGTGCCACTTCCTCCAAATGGGCAAATGCCAGGCTTTGGTCTCCTGCCTACCCCCCAGTTCCCACCCATGGCTCAGCCAGTGATGCCTCCAGCAGCACCAGTGCAGCCAACTTTCCAGTCTCCCTTCCCAGTCCAGGCTGAACCACACCTGCAGAAACCCCACCAGCAGGTGAGCAGCCCTTGCAGTGAGCACGACTGAAATGCTCTCATACATCTCTCCCAAATGTGTGTGGATTGTCCTGGAGCAGAAATGTCAGGATGACCAGGACACAGCTGGATATGAGGCTGACTCTGCTGGGAGGCAGTTGGAGAGTGCCAGGACTTATTCCTTCCCTGTCTCCAGCATACGTCAGGCTTAAAGTAGTTTCTTATAACATCTTGGAGAAAAGTTGCAGCAGATCTCACTTTGCCAGGGATTTTGATGGTAGAGCAGGATCCACTGACTGATCTTAAGGAATAAAACCATAATCTGTGGAGATGCAGGTGGTGCTGAAATGGGGTAAAATGTGGAAAACCAATTATTTGCAAATTTAAAAGGGGAATTGTGTAAATTATTTCTATGGTATCTTTTCAGTGGCTGTACTGAATACATGTTTTACTGGACCCTCTCCCTGCTAGTGACCACAGAATGAAGCTTTTGAGTCACATTACTCTTTAATTTCACACATTTGAATATTCAGTGTATTTTCAGTGCTGTTAATTTAATCAGAGCGTAAAAAGAAATAAAATGTTTGTGCTGCTCACCCATAACACCTGTCAACTTCATGTTTTAGGATATGGAAGTGGAGCAGCCACCCATTCAGGAGGGAAAACGGCATGTTTCTGACAGTAGGAAGTCAAGATCTAGATCTGCATCACGGTAAATGAGTGAAAATTCTTTTAGTGCAGGAATGAAAAGTGGATTAGCAGCTCTAAGATACATGAACCTCTAAAGTCATCTCTCTTCTAGAGAAAACACAGTATCTATGCAGTTTTCTCTGACTGGGAGGAAGCAACTTCCATGCCTGTCAGTCCAGAGTAAATTTTAGGGAGGCCAAATGTGATAGTTTAATTTTGCCTGTGCTCTAAAAACACTTTTCTTATGAAAACATTTGTGGTCTGTGCCTTTGTGTGCCACATCCCAGCTGACTGACAGATCTGGCTCCACTCTCCGTTTAATTGCAAGTCATCTTGTTCACCAAGTTCCACGTGATTTGTCTGAAGGCTTACAAGGTCTTCCGCATCTTGAGTGGTTTAGAACTTGAACATTATTTAAAATACAGTTTTGGTAGCGGAATTTATTTATAATCTTTTTTAGCCATTTCTTTGTAAAAGCAATAAACGTTTGCCTTGTTGACGCAGGTGTAACTTTCCCTGTGTTGAAGTGGACACAGTTTGGATGGTCAACTTCAAGACAAAATTAGTAGATGATGAGAAATTGGAAAGTAACCAGCTGTTCGAATCAGCTACTGCAGTAATTTATTGTGGTTCTAAATGCCTGTCAATGAGCTTGGATTGATAGTAGGAGAAGGTTTTTCACAGAAAGAGTGATAAAGCACTGGAATGGCCTGCCCAGGGAGGTGGTGGAGTCACCATCCCTGGATATGTTTTAAAGAAGATTGGATGTGGCACTCTGTACCGTGGTTTAGTTGAGGTGGTAGGGCATGGGTTGGACTNGGCGCCGGCACTCGCCCAAGTCCCGCTCGCAGGAGCGGCGCGAGCGCGAGCGGGACAGGGAGCGCCGCACCAAGGGCCTGCCCCAGATCAAGGCAGAGACTGTCAGCGGTGAGTGCCTTCTCCTCCTGCTTGTTCGAGTAGCCTCTGCACCCCCACCTCCCGCGGGATGCTGTCGGAGTGTTTGTGATCCTTGCGTTTGATGCTGCTTCTTGTGGTTGCCGAGGCTCGTCCAGACAGAGCAAATACTAACTGCCTTGTGATTCCTGGTAGGAGTTTCACCACACTTCCCTCTACTTCTGTACTCATAGTAGACGGTTTAGCATTTCTGGAGTATCTCCAAGTTAGAAATATTTTGGCTGTAAAACGAGAAAAGGAAGAGCTGAAACCCCATGTTTCCATGTTTTCCTTCCTTTGAGACATATAAGGTAAAGCAAACTGAATGAAAAGAGTTTGAGTTAATTGTAAATTATTACAATTTTTCTGAGTATTCAGTCTTGTGTATCTCTCCAACCTGAAATGGAGCTTTGACCTGAAGAACACACAGGCTAATGTTTGGATTTCTGATATAATCCTGGCTTTGCCAGTGTTTATTGACCAAACATAGTAGTTGTCTTCTGAATATTCCTTGGGAGTGTGGAATCTTCTCCGGAGTCATCAAGTGAAATAAAAACATTCTTTCTTATATAAGAGGGCAAAAAACCTGAGGTGTTTGAAGAGCCAGGACCTGGTGAGTGACAGTCCCAGGGGGGAAAGGCCTGCAGAGCCCTGACAGCTGTTCAGAAGCTCCCTGGCAGTGCTGTGAGATGTGCTGCTGCCAACACCTTTCCCAGGTTCTGTCACCTTGGCTGTCAAAGTTTACAGTTCTGTGTCTCTCAGGTGGAAAACCTGGATGAGTATTCAGTGTTGCTGCAGTAATCTGCAGCCTTGGGGGCATACCTTGAGCTCCTTTCCTGGTAAATTCCCTGGATTCAGCATGGCATAAGTGTTGGTTATCTGTCCTGTAAGGAGCTTGTGTCACTAATGGCTCTGCCCACCTGTGCTAACTCTCGGTTGTAGTTTGCAGTACCACGCTCTGGGTAGGACAGCTGGACAAAAGGACAACTCAGCAGGATGTGGGAAGTCTCTTGGAGGAGTTTGGCCCCATTGAGTCAATCAATGTGAGTAGAAGGGGTGCAGAACACCTCTCCAGGCTGCTCTGAGGCAGAGTTATTTCTGATCCATTCCAAGGAGCTGGGCTCTCATTTCCTGTATGTTGTGTTTTCAGTGTGTGTGCACTCAGTTCATGTGGCTGACTTGTACACAAGCAAGAAGGGAGCTGCTTTGTATAAAAATGCTTGTGGGGTAACACAGGAGATCATCCCATTTTCATAAAAATCCTGCTTTCTCTGCAGGGTGATGCCTGCAGAATTACATCCCATGCTTCTGAGTTCCTTGGCTGCTTCATTTTATTTGATTATAGGAGTGTGGACTCTCAGCTTGGTGTTCTTGCTCTTCTATCATTTTAGCCATAAACACAGAGAACTATTGTTTTATTTTGCTGTATTTAAGGATATTTTATATATAAATTATAGCTGTTCTAGTAACTCCAAAAATTTCATTCATTCAAACTAACAAAAATAAGTGACAAATTTTCTTCCTATTCCCAGATTTTGTAAAAGAGCATAGGAGCTTTTTCCTCACATTCATTGCAAATAAAAATTATTCCAAATCTGCAGCTAGAACTGAATGTGGAGGTGCAGCTGGCAGAGTGAAGGGGGATACTATTGTGCATTCCAACAAAGTAACTAATTGCCAGACGTTAGAATTTACATGAACACTATTGTTTAGCAATTTAAAAGGATTAAATACACAAAAATCAGCTGTATTTTAGAGTTTTGGAAGTTTTAGTTCTGGAAATTCACATTTCTAGTGAAGATACTGGCTTTCTTAGCCTCTTAAACTAACATTTCCTTCCATACTTGCATGGCCCCTTTTGGAACACCCCCTGATGTCCAAGCTTGCTGTTACTGAGCATTTGTGTGTTGTTCACTGTTTGTTTCCTGCAAAGTGAACTTTTTCCCTTAAACCCCACGCAGATGATCCCGCCCAGAGGATGTGCCTACATTGTCATGGTGCACAGACAAGATGCCAACAGAGCCCTCCAGAAACTGAGCCGAGGCAACTTCAAAGTCAACCAGAAATCCATCAAGGTACTGCTTGGAAAACATCAGGCCTGCCAAAGCTGTTGTAATGACTGTCGGGCTGTCTCATCTGTGCTGGGCTTTGGCTTACATGTGTTCTGGAGATGATATTCTGTAAAATTCTGAAAAAATACATGAACAGACTGGTTTTTTAGAATTATTGTTCCTGGTCCACAGTGAGATTAATGGAACCTTGTTCCAGTTTCCTTGAAAGATTGTCAATAATTACCTGTTTAGTCAACAGAAATGGTGTCCTTTTGCTCATTACAGAGGACTGGCACTGTGTATTTCTTGTTGCCAGTTGTCTCCTAACAGAGTTTTATTACATGTGATAATCCTACAAAGAGTACTAATAAATAAGGAAATCTGCATTAATTAGTGAAGTTCTTCCTTCTGTAGAATGTCAAACTAGTATGACACTGTCCTCCAAAGGGAAATGGAATTAATCTTGGTGGCTGGGGATCATCAGAAGAAGCTGGCTTTATACATTTTCAGAAGTGGTGTGCAGGAGTCAAGCCAAGGAATAGGAACTAAGGCTGCTTTAAAAAAAAACTTACTTCAGAGTTGTGTAGCTGTTTCACTTACACTTTTTACTTTTCACCCTCAAGTGCTGTTTTGTGAGAATGAAGTATTAAATCCATTGAAATGGAAACATTTTGGTGACCACTTGTATTCCCTCCCCCAAGATTGCCTGGGCTCTGAATAAAGGAATAAAGCCAGACTACAAGCAGTATTGGGATGTAGAATTAGGTGTGACTTACATACCGTGGGACAAAGTCAAACCTGAAGATCTTGAAAGTTTCTGTGAAGGAGGAATGCTGGACAATGAGACCCTTAGTCCAGGTACAGTGTTACTGTGTGTTTTGTTATTAAACCTTTATTTCAGGGTTTGGCCATTCTGTCCAGTTAGCTGGTGGTTATTGTATATGTGCTGTAATTGTGGCATCTCTTCATACTGAACACACAAAAATCAGTTGTGTGTTTTGAACAAAAATATTACGAATCATGAAGATAATATCATGTGTTCCAGTCTTCTCAGTGCTTTTCTCTTTCCCAAAGTGCCCCCTCACTGATCCCTCTTTGTGCTTAGCTGGCTTTTCCCAGGAAGTTCTGACAGACAATGGGAGCTATTTCTTCCATAAATAAGGCTTAAAGCTGTCTTTGACATTTCTCTTCTTTTATATAGTTGTATTCTCCTTTTCCTTGTTTGAGACTTGAAGGTGTTGGGTTTTTTAGAAATAAGTTCTCAGATTAGTGACAAAACTGCTGCCTTCTTGCCTGAGAACAATAGAATGAACCTGTTGAAAGCTTGTTCCAAAAAGCCCCACAGTTTTTGTCACAGGTAATGTAACAGAATCCTGGGCGTGTATAAACACTGCCAGGGCAAGGGATTGTTAAATGACCACTGAAAGGAACAAGTTTATTTTCTGTTTGAGGGTTTGCTGTGTTTAAATGAATTAGGAGTTTTTATTGTCATTTTATTAGCCCTGTGCTGCTTATTACCTGAGTACTTTCAATTAGATCATTTTTGGAAACATGATTAAGCATATTTCACGTGGCACTGCTCGTCTGATCCGTGTCTGTTGGGATTCTGTTTTGGGCAGAGTGGAAGGGAATTCCCAAGAAGTCTGAAAATGAAGTGGCTCAGAATGGAGGCGCAGAAGCTGCACACAATGAACCAGTGTCACCTATTCCCAAAGCTTTACCTGTCCCAATTCCTGTTCCCATGCCTGCACCAATAACAGTACCTCCTCCACAGGTAAGGGTTGTTCCACAGAAATAAACAAAAACTCACTTCAAATAATAATTTAGGGAGGGAGGGAATGCCAGTTCTCTCAGTCACAGAGAAATTACTGCTGTAGAATCTTTGTTATAAAAGGGTTGAATTGCATCTTCAGGCTTTGTGATTGGCTTTTTGTTGTTGTTTTAGTAATTAATGTTCCCCTACTTTTATCAGTGTTAAAATCGTAGAATCCCTTAAATCAGCTAATTTAAATTCAGAGCTTGATATAAATCAGAAATAAAGAAAAAGGAAACACCAGTCACTCTAATGTGCAAACTCAGGTAGCAAGAAAGAGACAAGCAGAAGTTTTTAATTGCTCTGAAGTTGTGAGCATTCCAGTGGTTCCTGTCTGGAAATCCATCGTGCTGGGTGGAAATGAATCCCAGGCACTGTGTGAGGGGTATGTGGGGGTGAGTCGCTGACATGCATTAGTACGCATTTAGCACAGAGGAAAATTCTTCTCTAATTACAAAGGCAGACAGGACTAGTGTTGGTATTTTCAGTGATGGGAGTTCCTGGAGTGCTCCTGGATCCTTCATGCAAGTCCCCCCCTTATTGCAGAGGAATTTGAGGTCGCTGAGATGTCCTGGTGGAGCTGGACAAAGACAGAGATCCCCAGCGGCTCAGAGAATCATTGGGGCTCTCTTGGGGTAACCCATCTTTCCCCTTCCTTTTTCCTAGGTTCCCCCCCATCCATCAGGGCCTCCCGTGGTTGGTGCACTCCAGCCCCCTGCTTTCACAGCTCCTTTAGGAATCCCCCCTCCTGGATTT
>VWYN01010174.1:36879-58449 GCA_013400075.1 Hippolais icterina
CCTCCCCCAAGATTGCCTGGGCTCTGAATAAAGGAATAAAGCCAGACTACAAGCAGTATTGGGATGTAGAATTAGGTGTGACTTACATACCGTGGGACAAAGTCAAACCTGAAGATCTTGAAAGTTTCTGTGAAGGAGGAATGCTGGACAATGAGACCCTTAGTCCAGGTACAGTGTTACTGTGTGTTTTGTTATTAAACCTTTATTTCAGGGTTTGGCCATTCTGTCCAGTTAGCTGGTGGTTATTGTATATGTGCTGTAATTGTGGCATCTCTTCATACTGAACACACAAAAATCAGTTGTGTGTTTTGAACAAAAATATTACGAATCATGAAGATAATATCATGTGTTCCAGTCTTCTCAGTGCTTTTCTCTTTCCCAAAGTGCCCCCTCACTGATCCCTCTTTGTGCTTAGCTGGCTTTTCCCAGGAAGTTCTGACAGACAATGGGAGCTATTTCTTCCATAAATAAGGCTTAAAGCTGTCTTTGACATTTCTCTTCTTTTATATAGTTGTATTCTCCTTTTCCTTGTTTGAGACTTGAAGGTGTTGGGTTTTTTAGAAATAAGTTCTCAGATTAGTGACAAAACTGCTGCCTTCTTGCCTGAGAACAATAGAATGAACCTGTTGAAAGCTTGTTCCAAAAAGCCCCACAGTTTTTGTCACAGGTAATGTAACAGAATCCTGGGCGTGTATAAACACTGCCAGTGCAAGGGATTGTTAAATGACCACTGAAAGGAACAAGTTTATTTTCTGTTTGAGGGTTTGCTGTGTTTAAATGAATTAGGAGTTTTTATTGTCATTTTATTAGCCCTGTGCTGCTTATTACCTGAGTACTTTCAATTAGATCATTTTTGGAAACATGATTAAGCATATTTCACGTGGCACTGCTCGTCTGATCCGTGTCTGTTGGGATTCTGTTTTGGGCAGAGTGGAAGGGAATTCCCAAGAAGTCTGAAAATGAAGTGGCTCAGAATGGAGGCGCAGAAGCTGCACACAATGAACCAGTGTCACCTATTCCCAAAGCTTTACCTGTCCCAATTCCTGTTCCCATGCCTGCACCAATAACAGTACCTCCTCCACAGGTAAGGGTTGTTCCACAGAAATAAACAAAAACTCACTTCAAATAATAATTTAGGGAGGGAGGGAATGCCAGTTCTCTCAGTCACAGAGAAATTACTGCTGTAGAATCTTTGTTATAAAAGGGTTGAATTGCATCTTCAGGCTTTGTGATTGGCTTTTTGTTGTTGTTTTAGTAATTAATGTTCCTCTAAAAGCTTTTCTTATTGGCAGATACTCCCCTACTTTTATCAGTGTTAAAATCGTAGAATCCCTTAAATCAGCTAATTTAAATTCAGAGCTTGATATAAATCAGAAATAAAGAAAAAGGAAACACCAGTCACTCTAATGTGCAAACTCAGGTAGCAAGAAAGAGACAAGCAGAAGTTTTTAATTGCTCTGAAGTTGTGAGCATTCCAGTGGTTCCTGTCTGGAAATCCATCGTGCTGGGTGGAAATGAATCCCAGGCACTGTGTGAGGGGTATGTGGGGGTGAGTCGCTGACATGCATTAGTACGCATTTAGCACAGAGGAAAATTCTTCTCTAATTACAAAGGCAGACAGGACTAGTGTTGGTATTTTCAGTGATGGGAGTTCCTGGAGTGCTCCTGGATCCTTCATGCAAGTCCCCCCCTTATTGCAGAGGAATTTGAGGTCGCTGAGATGTCCTGGTGGAGCTGGACAAAGACAGAGATCCCCAGCGGCTCAGAGAATCATTGGGGCTCTCTTGGGGTAACCCATCTTTCCCCTTCCTTTTTCCTAGGTTCCCCCCCATCCATCAGGGCCTCCCGTGGTTGGTGCACTCCAGCCCCCTGCTTTCACAGCTCCTTTAGGAATCCCCCCTCCTGGATTTGCCCCCGGCGTGCCGCCGCCACCGCCGCCTCCGTTCCTCCGGCCCGGCTTCAACCCGCTGCATTTACCTCCAGGTTTGTGGGTGTGCCAGCCCGGGCCCTGCCGGCCCAGAGCTGCACGGGGGGTTGTGCCAGGGGGACACTCAGGGCTCTCCTGTGCTTTTTGTAGGATTCCTTCCTCCCGGGCCACCACCTCCCATAACTCCTCCGGTCTCTGTCCCGCACACTCCGGCAGTGAACATCCCAAACTGTAAGTGCTGGGCCCTGTGGAAGGCAGGATTCCTGCAGGAATTGCTGGCTGGTGTTCAATGTGTCCTTGCCTTGTTCCTCAGCTACAGCAGCTGGTGGGAATGAGGACACTACAAAGGAGTCGTCTGTAGGAAATCCCATCCCAACAGTAGTTTCTGGAGGCAGAGGGAATGCTGAAAGTACTGACACTTCCAAAATCTATGGCACTGTTCCACCTCCTGTAGCACCTACCAATGTCCCTGCTCCCGTCACCCAGGCTGTTCCACTCCTTGGTAAGTTCCCTCTTGGGTAAGTTCTGCACTTCATTGCTCCCTGCATTTCAAACAATACCATCTTGATTTGGCTACTGACTTAGAGTCCAGGGGAAAGGGAAGCACATTTTTGAAATTTCTAACCTACTGTGGGCTTTGAAATCAATTTTGGAGGCTTAGTTTTGCACAGAGGAAACAGTCAATATTTTTTACTATTGAAGATCTCTTTTCTGAAGAAACAAAGCCATGATGTGTAAGTGACAAACTTAAATGCTGTCCACTTTTAACAAGTGAAGTTTTATACAGTGTAGAAAATGAACATATAGAAACACATCTGTCTGACTTAGGAACCAGGTTTTAGACTCAACTATTACATATATAAAATTAATGTGCAGAGAAACTATTTTTAGTGTATTTTTGAAATCTCGGAGGATGGGGTACATTCTTTATAGGTGTGGAACAAATTGTTTTAATAGAACAGAAAACCAAAAGCTTTTATGCAGCCCTGCAGTAAGACAGGTTTTGAAACCTTTGTAAAAGGATATTATTTAAATATTACCAAATGGTTTTTTGACTAGTAAACCCAAGGTAATGGGAATGTGTTGCATAAATTACTTTTCCTAGTATGATACAACCTTGGTCAGATTTTGAAAGGGAGTGTGAACTGTTACAGAGCTCTGCTAAATGCGTATTTTATGATGGCCTTGGATGGGCCAGTGTCAAGAATTTACTCAAGAGACTTGTTACCTAGAAATTTTAGTGAGATTACTACATTTATGGGATTTTAGGCCTCTACATGAGAACCTAAGCAATGAATGAAAAAGCTAATTTTGTGTTAGTGGTTTTCTGCCCAGAATTTTCAGTGGTTACTGAAGAAAATCAGAGGTTTGTCTCCCTGAGAGCTCACTGCTCTATTAGATATGAGGGCTAGTCATCCATGACTAAAGATTTATGGATCCTTCATGTTGAAAACTTCACAGAAGACTCTTTTAAAACAGAGAAAAGCTTAAGAAACTCTGTGGTGACACCATAGAGTCAGGGAATTTTGTTAGGAATTTCAGAAATTCGCGCCTTCCTGCTGACTGACACTTTCTGTAAAGGTAGCACAGAGTTTTGGAGTTTCACTGTCTTGGACAGCATAACCTGCACATCATATTCCAGGCCTTGGGAATATATGAGGCTTCTCTGCACTTGGCTGTAGCTCTGCACACATAACAGAAAGGTTTTATAAAATAAAGACTCAACTAAGTTAGACACCCAGATCAATTCCTTGGACAGCAGCTGCTTTTTATTCTTAGAAGTCCAAGGAAGCTGAAATTGAGAAACCTGGAAATCCAGAACTTGCCTTTGCTTTGGTTAACTCGTTCACTGAGTGGTTGAGACAGGTAAAGTTCTCTGTGTGGTCAGAGTGACTTCTGTGAGTGAGGGGAGGGTTTAGAGCTCACACAGCACTCCTGGAGTAATGGCTCAGTGGTCAGATCTGTGTGTTTGCCTAGGCAGTAGCATTTGATGTTGAGGAGTGTCTGATTTCAAGAAGTTATTTATAATTCAAGAGTTACGTAAAACCCATCCTTAACATTCTGGAGTTGCAGGGCACTGTTCAGTCTGATAAAAGAGACAGGAAAACCAGAAGAAATAGATGATAGTACTTTATGTGATTGAAGATAAAAGGTTGCTGTCAGTTGTCCTGGCTTTTCAAAACCTTTCAGTAAGTTAGCACAAATTACACTCTTCTTAAAAGCACTGGGAGTCACTCTTGCATTGAGTGTAGCTCTGCATGTGGGAGGCCAGAGAATGTCCTGGGAAGGATGAGGAAACGTTCTCCAGGTACTAGGGCAGGATGGGGGAGCTCTTGCAGCAGGCTGGACTCAAGGGATGAACATTGCTGGGAAGAGGCTGTGGGAGAGATCCAAACTTCTGGCTTGGGAACACTTCTGTAATCCCTACAAAACACAGGAGCTCTTTAATAACTTTTGTAGCTTCAAAAAATGCCACTTCTCTCTCTGGGTTCAGTTTTTCTCTGGAAGACACATTACAAAGTAATTCTGAAGGGATTATTGTAACATTTCATACCCTTTCATAAGTTCTCTCTGAACTCCACTGATTTCCTTTGTGCCTCCACTGTAATTCCTTCATCCCTTCCAACCAGGGTGGCTGTGCTTCAGAGGAGTGATGCCTCTTGGACTTTTGGTCTGGATTTTTTGTTCTTTTTTCTAAAGCCCACCCTCAGGTTGTTGAGATTTAGTTGTGCCTTTGACCTCACTCTCTGTTGTTACACCTTGTTGTTCATGGAAACAGGACAGTCCAGGCTGTGATAGCTCGGTGAGTGTGTGCTCAGGGAATTTGAAATGGTCTGCAGAGCAGGTATTTGCAGGCTCCTTTGAGGTGTGCCTGCTGCAGGAAATGACAGCCTTTAAATCCTTCGGGATTGGCCCACATATTCCCAGCATTGAGCAAATGCTGTAGCTTGGGCCAGTGTAATAAACTGCAGGTGCTGTGTTTGGAATACTCACATTCTGTGGTCTCTTATCCTGATGAAATACACCCCATTGCAGTTGTATGTCCTGATCTAGTGCTCTTTTTACCCAAATTCTTACAAGGATCATAACATGTAATCAAAGTGAACTTGTTCTGGAGTTCCCATCGAATTTGCATTCACTTCCTGGTAGTACAAGCTCAGTTATTACTCTTTGCTCCCCTGATGGTTTGTTCTGAAGTGATTTTAGTAATCTGCATTAAATTGTAAAACACAAATACAGCATTCTCTGGGCCCCTCAGAGTGTGACTGTCCCAAAATGTTGGGGTTTTTGGCAAGATTTTTCAGCTGTGACTCCATATTTAGGCCCTCTAGTTCAGGCTTCTTTACAGTCTTGCCTTGGTCTGAAAGATTCTGTATCAAACTGCAGCAAAAACCCACCAGATGGTCCCTCTCTCAAAATTCCCTGGCAGTATTTAATGTTCTAGCTGTAAGATGCCACATTCCCCACTGGAGAACATGCAGAATGTTGGAGAACAGCAGCTTCAAAGTGAAGTGAAAACCTGCTGCTCTTGTGCTGGATCCATGAGCTTTTGGCTTGTTCCACGTGTTTCCATGAGGTTTTTGTGCTGGAACAAACAGAAACCACAGAGCTCCACGTGCTGGGAAGTGATTTAAGGGGTTGTGAGTTACTGGAACCACTTAGTGAGCAGAGTTTGTGTAGGAGTAAATCAGGTGTGTTAGCACTGGTGACATGGGAATTACCCCAGGGGAATGCAGGCTTTGTCCAGCTGGGAGATGATCAGATCTGGATCACAGTGATGTGGAAATCTGGTTTCATACCTAATTTATCAAAAGGCTGGCTCCTGTCCCTTCTCTGGACAGAAGATACTTCAGGCCAGCTTGAGCACTTGGGCTGTGTAGTAGGAGTCAAGTGATGAAACTTGGGACACTTTGGTGTGTGATGGTTGCTCCTCCAAAACCCATAAAATCTGTTGTGAAGGCAAGGTGTGGTTTTGCACATTGGGACAGAGGAGCAGGTGTCATGAGGGAAGCTGGGTCAGGAAATCACCTCAGGGTTTCTCTTGGAGCTCAGGGAGTTCATACCCAGTTCAAGAAACTACTTGAATGTCAGGTACTTCCTAAACCAAAAGAGGATTTTAACTTGCCCCAGACATGGTGTGTGTGTCTGTACCATGGATTTCCCTGAGCATTTTCAGTGAACTGGGGTGTGTTTCTGGACAGCTCTTCAGGTTTTTAGTTGGTGCCTGATTTGTCAGCAGAGTGAGGAAACTCCAGTAGTTATACAGTTGCTTTAGCCTCAGCATTGAAGGGAGTTGATATTTAAAATAAATTCAAAATAAAAAGTGTGCAGCTCTCCAGCCAATGCAGTTCAGAATGAAGGAGTTCCAGGTACCATTATGTGTTACAGTGATTGGGCAGCGAGGAAAGGCACACACACAGTTCTAGGTGATCAGAAGTTTTTACTTTTTGAATCTTTGTGCTTTTATAAGATGCTCCGCAAAAGGGGCTGGATTGGTCAGAGAAGGACTGCGTCTCTTTCAGCAAACAACGGTGACAGAGATTGTTTGGGGAAACTTGCGTGAGAAAGGCAAACACTCTTTAGTGTTTCCAAACAAGAAAGAAATTGCTGTGAGAATGGGAATGTGTTCCCATGGGAAACAGCCAGCAGTAGCCAGCAGTAAAAATCTGAAGCCCAAGAGAATACAGGGCAACAATTATGTTGCTTCAGTGCTGCAGTTTGTGTAGAAATAAGGTTGAGAAATTAAATGACTTATTAAATGTTGCTGCCTTGGGCACAGTCATTGCTGCCAGCAGCCCACAGCAGGGTGTTGGCAGCCACCGCTGCCCGAGCAGTGCGTGGAGAGCCCAGGAAGCTCCGCTGCAGGTTCTGGGGTGCTCTTTTCCTGGGATAACTGCAGACTGGGTTCCAGGTTACGGAAAGGCTCCGTGTTCCCTCCCGCCCGGCTCTGACTGTCCCTTGTGTGTTCCTTGCAGGCACCCAGGGCGTGGCCCCGCCGCCGCCCGCGCCCGTGGTGGGGCTGCAGACTCCGTCCACGGGGCTGCTGGGCGCCCGGCCCGGGCTGATCCCGCTGCAGCGCCCGCNCGACAGGCAGTACACGCCCAGCAGAGACCAGGAGCGCTTCGGCAGGAGATCCTTCGGGAACCGGGTAGAGAACGACCGGGAGCGCTACGGCCGCGACGACCGGGAGCACGAGCGGCCGGGCAGCCGCGACAGGCGAGACTGGGGACGCCGCAGCCCCGAGCGCGACAGGCACAGGGACTCGGAGGACAGGAGCAGGCGCTCCAGCGGCCACCGAGACAGGGAGAGGGATTCCAGGGATCGGGAGTCTCGCAGAGACAAGGAGGAGAGCCGCGGCAAGGAGAAGCCGGAGGTGACAGACAGGGCGGAAGGCGACAAAAACCACGAGCCCCACGGCGGCAAAACGGAGGGCGCGGAACTCGTTTCAGAACTCGCTGCGGGAGACGCTGAGCCCGCGGGCGCGAAACCCGCGCCGGAGTCGGTGCCCGAGGCTACCTCATCCCTGGAACAGGCGGACAAGGACACGGGCTCCGTGGCGGAGGCGCCGCGCTAGGGCCGCAGCCCGGCTCGGAGTGTCGAGCTTTAGTTGTACAGTGCTGTAAATCCGCTTCCGCCCCTGCGCCCCCGACGCGGGGCACTGTGAGCAATTTGATTGCTTCCCTTCTATTTAAAATAGCCACAACGTAACATAAAAATACTGAAGAGATGATTAAAATATTACCCATTTTTGCTGTAACTTTTTTAAAGTTTTGACTTTAAAAAGTTTACGAATCAGAAGTAGAAGTGCTTTCTATTTTTTTTTTAATTTAAGAAAAGGTAACGGTGAAAGCTCCTCAAAACAATAGGGATGTGTTTTTAATAAACTCTATTTTCGTAACAAACTTTTAACGTGTGCTATTCTTCCTACGCTGCACTGAAGTGGAAAAGGAGTGTTCAGCAGCCTAAAGTTGGAACTGTTAATGCTGTACCGGAGTCTAAATTAGACTGGTTGGGTTCTGTTTGTTAAAGAAATCCATCTGTTTGTGTAGCGATTCACAGAAGCGAACTCTTATTTGTAACAGTCCTCTGGAATTTTAGATTGCTGCATTTTAATGAGCTACTTGACCACCCCGGGTAAAAGTTAGTTTTAAGATGTTAATTGCAGAGTTAACTGTTTTCGTGTTTGCAATGCAATCCATTCTTGGCTTTATTGGTTTTTTTTTTTCCTCCCTCCCCCTCCCAATTGGTTCTGTGGTTCCTGTTGCCCTTAATTTGCTTTTTTTTAAGAAGTGACACCTTCAGGCACCGACCCGTCCGCTCTGATGTTACAAAGCGTGTGCTGGGCTGGACAGAATCTGCTCCACAGCTTTTGTGCTTGTTGGGAAGTGAGACCTCCGAGGCACCAAAATCCCAGCCTGGCTCTCGAGGCGGGGCTGGGACAAGGGCTTGGCCCTTCCTCCATGGAGATGGGGCTGCTCCTCAGGAATGCCGGGCCTTCCTCACCCTGCCAGAGGTAGGTCGTGTCCCCTGGGCTGGGCACAGAGGGCAGCTCCTGGTGTTCCTGGGTGTTGTGCCACCTCCTCTCCAGAGCACTTCCACGTTATGTCAGCTGTGCCAAGGGCCGATCCCTGGGGCAGGGACGCTTTGGGAACTTGTGCCCACCCCACATGGCTCAGAGCTCCCCCAGCCCCAGCAGCGCCGGGGCAAGCCTGTATGAACCCTGTGCATATTCAATGGTTTTTTTTCTCCTTGCTATAGGTGCGTTCTGCCTTTAAAGGTGGGGATTTTGCCCCAAGGGCAGCTGCTTCCTTACATCAGTCCTTTTTCACAGCTGCCTTGCGGCAGAGGGAATTGTCTCTGGGGGAGGGAGAGGGTGGGAGAGCCACTGTGGAGCTCTGGACTGGGGAGAGGACATCTATTTTTATGTTCTTGCAATAGCAGAATAAAGAGAGAAAGAACCTGTTTACAGATTGTAGTGACCTCAACTTCCATGTGTTAAAACTCGTGTCCTCACTGGTTGTTTCCTGCTAGGCCCATGGGACGTTCCCTTGACCCACGCATCAAGGTTTGAGCCTTGGACAAAGCTGCCCCAGCTCTGTAAGGAGGGAGGGTTTGTTTCACTGAGAACACCTCCTTAAAAGAGCTGGAGACAGGAACAAGAGACACAAGGCTGCTCTGTTCACAGAAATCCCACCCGTTCTCTGCCTCAGTAGGATTTGAAAGCAGAGCCTGGAAAACTGTGGAACAGCTCTTTACCACCTTCTGCAGCAGTGCCTGTGCATAACCCTCACAGCAGCAGCACCCACCCGCTGGACGAGGCACAGGGAGGTGAAGATTCACACAGTGGTCTGGCAGCAACAGGGAACGTAAGTTCAAAGTATTTTTACAGTATTCCTGCTCTACTACCCAGTTCCCTTAGTCATGTGCCTCAATGGAATGGGGTTACCTACAAGTACAGCCTGCTACTTCCATGAATATCCAGAAGTACAGAAAAAAAGAACATTGATGTAAGTCCTTATTGAAATGACTCATTTTCTCTGTTAAGAGAGACCCTGAAGTGTTTGAAAAGGACACACCAGAGCAGGATGCTGGCACTGGCACACTGCCTGGAACTGCTGGACAGAATTTACCCCCCCACCTGCTGAAGCCCAGGCCCCCTTTCCCAGCAGGGGCAGGTTTGGGGTTGTTCCCTGTTCACACACAGCCAGACCCAGGTGTATCTGCCCAGAACATTTATTAGACAGGTTTGAAGCCTACAAATGCTGCCCCTGCCCCAGGAGGAAGCCCTGACACACCCGGGGGCTCCTGCTCTTTGCCAGAGTGTGTGAGGCTCATCCGGGGTCAGGGACCGGGGCACTGCTCACAGCTTCCCTCCCAGCAGGGATGTGACGTGGAATGGTGACAGCAGGAGGTGAGCAGAGACCACAGAGCCATTCCATCAGGGACACTTTAATTGAACGTACATCATACAAAACTCGGTCAGTCTCCAGCGTGTGAGTGCTGCTTGGGATGCAGGGGAGCAGGAGATGAACGACAACTCTTGAGCTTGCACGAGGAAGGGCAAGAGCGCAATGGACGAGCACTGCAGGTACCACACTTAGCTCTTGGCAATCCCAATCACTCCGCAGGCCAGGCGCGCTCCTGCGTTTCCAGTTTTCTTGCTCTCCTCATTTCCACCTCTGCCCAGGTCATCCCGCTTCTCGTGCACCTGCAAGAGAATTGAAGGGGCCTTCACTGATCCAGCAGTGGATCCAGTCATCCCCTGCTCCTGGCAGCAGCACCAGGCTAATGACACGATGCCATGATACCCATGCTGAAAACTCCCAAGTGGACCTAAGAGAGGAGCTGCCTGCAGCAGCTCCAGGGCCATTCAGGCACCCACAGCGGGAAGGGGCAGAGTTAGAGAGGGACATCTCCAAAAGCTGGCAGGGAATTGGGGCTCGTGGCAGTGAGTGCCACGCTAAGACACACAGGGATGGCTGTGAATCCCCTCTCCCTGCTCTGGAGCTTCCCAAGGCCCCTCGGCTCTCACCACCATGGTACGGCCGATGATGCAGTGTGGTCCGGAGAGGGAAATGACGGAATCCTGGATCTCCACGTTGGCCACGCCTCCTTTGGAAGTCACGTTGCCCAGGTCTCCCACGTGCCTGCACAAAAACACAGGAAACTCAGAAAGTGGCCTGGACTGTCCAAGAGCAGGCTGGGAGTTTATGTTACAACATAACAAAGGCTCCCAAATCCAGTGGAACAACCTTTCCTGCAGACTTGGTGGAACACTGCCACTGTTCTCAGAGCTGCTGCTGCCCATGACAGCTCTGCTATTCCACAGGCAGCTGCAGGCCTTTGGTTTAAGGAGGATTAGGAAAAGCAGTTTGTCAGGCAGCAGGTCAAAGGCAATACAGGAACTGCTCAGTTCCAGCCAGTACCAGGGATGATTATTCCAGTTTGGCATGGTCCCATCACTTGGCACGCTGCTCTCCCACACACTTTTATCAGAACTACATCTCTGCTAAGGCTTTCCTGGAGAACTGTGCCTCAAGCAGTGGAATTTTCACAGGGCTTCTGGACCTTCTGTGTGTGCTGTGTCCTGCACACCTGCCCCAAGCACAGCATTCTCTCAAAATGCAGCTGATCCTGTTCTGTCAGGCCCCTCTGGCCAGATTCAGAACCTGGAATATTGACACATCCCTGCCGGCTGACCAGCTCAGCCAGCCCAGGGCTGACCACTAGCTTTTTTTTATACAAATTCCTTCTTTTTAACCATGTTTTATAAAACTGGGTTAATGGCAGCTCTCCCCTGAGAAATTTGCTTGATTTAAGCTTCCAGGAAGCCTCAATCCAGTTGTTTCTGTACACTGCTAAAACCACGATCCACTTCTTGTACCCCTCCTAAGGAATTCCCCTGCCCACAGCCACACCAGGGGCAGGATCTGCCAAGGCTCCAGAAGGCACAGTGTCCGTGCACTGCCAACCTTTATCCCCGGGCAGCGGCTGCCAGGGCCCCGACAGACGCATTTCATGCTGTGTCATGCAGGAGCTGGCCCGGAGCCAGCACCCAGCTCTGCCCCGGCCGTGGCTCAGGTGGGTTTATCGGCCACACACGTGAGCTCTCCCAGGGCGGTCCCTGTGCAAGGCCAGGCTGCCTGAGCCCTGCTCCCCACACACGGCCACACCACTTCCTCTGGCACCCACCCAAGGGAACTGGGCTCTGAGCGCTGCTCCCAGGGAAGAGCCAGCTCTGGTACAGACACCCAGCATGAGCATCAGGCCCTTGCTGTCCCCTCTTCCCAAGCCATGACAAAACCAGAAAATGTCCCCAGGGGAGTATTTGACATCACATTCTTAGAGAAACAAACGCTGGAGTCACTGAGATGGGGCTAAGTGACCTCGGGAACCCTGGAGGAATTAGCAGAGTTCTTCTGGCACATCCCTGGATGCCCTGGACTCACCTCTCGGCATCACTGGGTCCCCCGTGGTCCTTATTCTCTGGGTTGAAGTGGGGGCCAGCGCTGGTGCACCCTGGAACACAGCAGAGCGTCAGAGCAGGATCCCAGGATAAACCCGCTGCTCCCACACCGCTCCCGGCGACAGCAAACAGCTCCTCTCCCGTGCCGTGCCCTGCTAATCCCCCGGAGATAAATCACCTGCTACAGACTGACAAGCGCCAGGCTCAGCCAGAAGCTTTCTTATTTCATAACCTGGGTTATCCAAGCGTTCAGGTGAGTGCTTACTACGTCAGGTCTTGACCACCAGCCTCAACATGCTCGGAGTATTATCCAGGAAGCAATTCCTCGGGAAACCTCACGATTTCCTCACACAGATTTGCAGCCCTGAGACGCAGGCTGCTGCTGCAACACCACGAGCAGCTCTTGAGAGCTCAGCAGCCACTCCTCCAGCTGTGACCCACAGGCCTGCAGGGACATCTTACCATTGGTGTTGTCACCGAACTCATGGACGTGGAAGCCGTGCTCTCCATCGGCCAATCCAGTGATTTTCCCAGTGACTTTCACCGCCCCGGTACCCTTCAAAGGAGAGGATTCATCACCACAAGGACTTTGGCATTACACGGCTCCGTGTCAAACGAAGGTGACAGAGAGCCCTGGGGACACCGCCACGAGCCCGCGGGCACATTATCCACAATGTTTGTGTTCGTTTAACGCCCTCAAACACATTCCTGCCCGTGTTCCATCGCTACGCGCAGCGAGTACCCGTTATCTGACGGGGCCTTCCAGAAAGATCCCGTCCTTTCGCAGGGGAGCGCCAGCGACCCCGCGGCCCCTCGGCCGACCGCAAGGGACGGCACAGCTCCCACGGGCCGCGGCCATTTGGAACCGCAGCGCCCTCCAGCCGAGCTCGCCCCGGGTCCCTCCCGCCCCGCAGGCCACGGGGAAGAGGCTGAGNCCAATCGCGGCTCGGGGAGGCAAGAGGGCCGGGGGCGAGCGGCGGCGGGAGGCGCCCTCTGGCGGCCGGAGGCGGGTAACGGGGACCGGGACCGGGACCGGNAGCGGCCCGGCCGTGCTCTCACCTGCTGCTCGAAGTGGATGACGCCCTCCACAGCCCCCTCGCCCCGCATTACGCACACGGCCCGCAGCGCCGCCATTTCACCTAAACCCCGCCCGCAGCGCCCGCGGACTGCGAGCACGCNGGATTCAGAGGGAGCGGGAGAGGGGCCGGAGAGGGAGATGCTGCTCACGGCACGGCGCACGGCTTTGTCCCCGGCCGTGCCGTGGGGACGAGCAGCAGCGCTGTTTCCCTGCCCTGCCCCTTGCAGCCGCAGTTGCGGCCGGGCTGCGGCCGCGCCGGGGCGGATGCTCCGCTCCCATCCGAAACTGAAACGCGCCTTGTGAGGCTGCCCCGGAGGAGCTCTGCAGCTCAGTTTCAGTAGAGCTGCTCTGCCCTGAGGGTCTTTTGAACTTAAATCAGAATCACAGAAAGACTTTGGAGTACCTGGGACTTCAGGTAGTCGCGGAAAGGTTTGGGTTGGGAGAGACTTTAAACTCATCCCGATTCATCCTTTCCATGGGCAGGGACACCTTCCACTGTCCCAGGCTGCTCCAAGCCCTGTCCAGTCTGGCCTGGGACACGGCCAGGGATCCAGGGGCAGCCACAGCTGCTCTGGGCACCTGTGCCAGGGCCTGCCCGCCCTCCCAGGGAACAATTCCTTCCCCATATCCCATCCACACCCACGCTGTGTCAGAAGCCATTCACCCTCTGGACTCCAGCAGCTCCACATCCTTCTGCTGTTGGCCTCAGAGCTGCAGCGGCTCTGCAGGTGGGATCTCACCTGAGCAGGGCAGAAAGGCACAACCCCCCCTCTCTGCTGCTCACGGGTGTTTTCATTGATCTCTACGACTCAGGTATAAATCAATCAATAAATAAATGACTTAAAGGCCAGGTAGTTCTCAGTTTCTTGTTTGGGACCTCATGAGGCCAGGGAAGGGTGCAGAGGGGTTGTGGTTGTTTCACACATCAGACTCATACAAAAGAGCTAAGCCACGGTTCAGGTGACATTACTGAAGCAGAGATTTGTTTGCTTGAGAACACCAGATCGGATGAAAAAACCCTTGTTGATCCACACAAATACCTGGGACTGTGTGTCTAAGAGACACGCTGGGATTTGTAGTTTAACCCTGGAAAGATGCTGGGAAGAGGGCCAGCCACAGCTTCCTATCTAGGAGGCACCTTGGCAGTGTGATGAGATAAAGGCAGTCCCGATGTGCCTGGAGAGGAGGCTCAGTAACTTGTGAGGAAACAGGTCTGTGCTTGTGGCACTACAGCAGCACCCGCGCCTGCCCTCGAGGTGGCCCTTGTTTGATTTAAAGAGGTTTCTAAGCTTTTTTTAGATGGTAATGTCTGACTTTACTTCCCTTATCACTCTTCTCACCCCTCAGGGCCCTCTCGTGCACGGCGTTCTTTTACTTTTAGTCTGATCTCCAAACCTGCCCTGATGTTTTCATCAGGTTTATTGCTTCCTCCCTGGAAGCGAGTTCCAAGGTCGGCCCTTCTCCTTGCCCCTGCACAAATGTGGCACAAAGGACGAGAGCCAGATGTGTCAGGTTTCTTCATAGCTGAAGTGAAATGACCCGAAGTAATTTCAGAGAGGGAAGGCGGTAGTAATTGGTGTCAGGACACCTGGGGTGCCCCAGTGGGGCAGAACTCAGCTGTCAAAGCTGTCCCGCTCAGGGACACCCCGGAGAGGTGGGGATCGCAGGGACTAACACAGGAATTCCTGCAGAAAGAGGTCAGTAATCTTACACAAGCCACAGCCCTGGGAGTGTCCTCTATGATCCTTTTCTTTCACAAGTACAATAGAAATACCAAAGTATCAGTCACTGGTGTGCTCATTCACATCAAGAAGCCAGGGAGGCGTTTTTGCTATGTTTTCTCCCACATTCTTCTTTTTATCTCCTTTATTTTCTTAAATCTCACCAGTGGGTGAGAAAATCCATTCCCGCAGTACAGCCGAGCAGGGTGTTTGACAGCACAAAAATCATCACTCGACCCTGTCACATCAAATGGTGACGTGATTATCTTGTTATTTGGAGTATCAGAGTCAGAGCAGAGAGGACAGAAGAGAAAGAGCTTTTTGATTCTCTCCTAATCTGCCAGTTTAAAGGCCGATTAAATAACTGCTGTGTAATGCAGGTTAACAGCAGCCCAAGCTATGTAGAGCAGAGTTAATTAACTTTTTAGCAAATGTGACAAAGTAACAAACAATCCCAACCCTTAGGTCCTGGAAGAAGCTGGCCTAGAGCAAGGGAGGGAGCAGTATCGCAGTGAGTTTTCTATGAGTTTTAAAGAAAGAGGGAATCTTGAGAGTTGTGTTTCCCGTGGCAACCATACATCTGGTACAAATACATCGTATTTCCTGCTCGCGATGATTCCCTGGGAAAAACGCGGAGCTGAACTAAGACTGGAACGTCCATCTCACTCTGGGTTGCCGGAGCTCGTGTCCTGAGCAAGACAGAGCTTGTGTCATTAACACTTCCCCTCCCTGCCTCCGGGGGATGCTGGCAGAGGGCTTTAGGCTTTAGGCTCGTGCGGCACTTCCAAGGTGAAACGTGCTGTGGAAACGATTCCTTCACGACAAACTGGCGGCTCCCTAGCGGCCAGCCTGCTGCTGCTAACCAGAGTGTCCATGTAATTACAGCGGTGTCAGCGGGAAAGCCTTTGCACGGAACAGGCAAGATTAAAACCCACATTCGCTCGCAGCCGAGCTGAGCTGATCTTTGCGCTGCCCGTCCCTCACCCTCGCTGCTCCCCGAGCTGAGCGCACCTGAAACACGAACCTCCGGGGAGAGGTTGTGTAAATGTTGGTAAAGAACTTTGTACCCGCTGTGGGGTGTGAGCTGCGCCCTGCCGCAACCTGCCCGGCCGCTGGGGCTGCCCCAGGTCTGCCCGCTGAGGGGTGCAATTATGTGGAATGTTACTGCTGTCCACATTCACCCAGTGCGTTAAATACTCCGCACAGTACCGGAGCCTGCGCATGTTTCCCCGTGGGAACAGCCCGGGAGGCTGAAACTGCCCACAAAGCCAGGAAAGCCGGGATGGATGAAAACAGGGATACTGAGGATTGCCCTGCGTTTGCAGAAACAACAATCTGCTCAGGGCTTTATGGAGCTGCTGCTGCAGCACGCAGGGACGAGTGCAATCAAACTGAAACTTAGCTGGAGTTTTAAGTGGTTCTTAAGCTGTTAACTAGGGCATGGAAACATCCCTTCTGAAAGTGACCAAAGACAAAACATGGTCCGGAAAGCGCATCTGAAAAACGTTGTTTCGTTTGTTTTGAATGAGAGTCTCTCAAAATGTTTACGTACTCAGGAATGTTTTTTTGGCCACTGAAAGACACCTAAAGGAACGCAACCAAAACACTGTGTCTCTGTGTATAAATATAGAGATATATTTATCGGATATATATTTTAAAATATCAACTTGGATAACAATCAACAAAGTCCAGAGAAACCCTGTACCTTGTCATGCTTTATATATAATGACTGGACAAGGATTTCATTCACAGTGATAAGAAAGGGAAGCTTGGTCTCAGATTTTATCGCCAGGTTTTTATTTGTGGAAGTCCTTACAGCGGTAACAAAACTCAACAAAACCCTTTGCAAATCCCAGCCCACGTGAGCGTGTGCCAGAGGTAAGATCCAGGGGGCTTCATTTGGATTTATTTCAGACACAAACTGCCCTGGGCTCTCATTTTTGCCACATGCACAGTTTAGTGGTCCAGCGGGTGTCAGGACAGCCAAGGGTGAGGCGGCTTGGATTTAACTCAGCTGTGTTGGGTAATCCTTGAGATGCAAAGTACAAAACCACAGGGAAAATGCTAATTAATAACGCGATTGGAAAATAAATGCTACAACAGGGCAAACTCCCCTGATTCTGCAGGAAAGCAGGAAGGACAGACAGAATATAACAGGCAGGTGTCCAGAATAACAAAGATGTGGTTTTATTTGGAGTTTTAAACACGTGGTTTCATCTCTGGGAGCTCTGGATGGTCAGGTGAGTTGACCTTCACAAGCACCACACTGGGTTTGTAGAGCTGTCAGTAAAATGAGGCTTCGGGGTGCTGGTTTAATACAAACAATTAATGAGTGGGAATGCAGCTGGCAAATGCACCAGCCACGCACTTTCATGCAGTTTCCACAGCACTGTGGAGTATTTATTCATTCATATTTCTGTGTGGAAGTTTTCCCGCAGTCTCCAGCCGTGCCAAAGGGCCGAAGGGCGCTGCAGGAGGCAGCCCGCAGACTTTGCACCCCGCGTGCCCGCCGGCAGCCACCGTCCCTGCGGGCTCCTGTGGCCGCATCACCTTCCCAAAATGTGCTCACAGCACCTCTGTGTGTCTGCAAGGCTGTGACTGCTGGGCTGGAGGCAGGAGCGGCAGTTCCCGCCCATGCCGAGTCGTGTGGAGAGACTTCGAACCCTGCCTGCGGGCTCTGCCAGGGCCAGGCTGTGCCGCTGCTCTGGAAAAGGCTGTGCCATGTCCAGAGCCTGTGTCTGTGCTGAACCACATCCAGGCCTGGCGGTCTGGGGAAGCCAGGCGGGCACTGGTGGGCCAGTTTAAGGCTCCTGCCAGTCCCTGGCTGGCAGCCACCGTGTCACAGCCTGGGAAGCGCTTGGCAGGGCCGCTCTGTCCGCAGCTTCGGGCACCCAGCTGCAGGGGAGCAGCACTGACTGCACGTGTGCTCATCCCCTAATCCCGGCCGGGCGCTGTCATCCCGGCTCAGGCACGCTGTGAAGAGCAGGGATTTCCCGGCCAGGATCACTCTGGCATGCCGTGCTTCGGGCACAGCTCCAGGTGCAGCTCTGCCGGGAGCTCTGAGAGACGGAAGGAGCTGCTGGGCACGGGCAGGTGGGTGCAGCCCTGCTCGGGTGTGCCAGGCACCTCTCCAGAGCCAAATCCTCCTCACTTTGGCCTGTCCCTGAGCCCGACGGCCCCTGGCTGCGCCCCCCGGAAAGCCACAAGGTCCCCCCTGAGCATGTCCGTTTTTGGGTATTACTTCAGAGACTGAGCCCTAGAGGAGAGATTCTACAGGAAACAGAGGCAGGAAAGGAAAAATGTGCTTAACACATGGGCTAGAACCAACTTGTTGTCTCTTACATTTTTTTCAGATTCGGTGCGGGGACAAAACCCCGCCGTGTGAGAGACTGCAAACAGCGTGGGGGGAAGAGTTGAGGGTTTGGCGCTGCCGGCGGCTCGGGGTTTATTCGCGCTTGCAAGTGCCCGTGAGTGCCACAGGATGGCGCCATTGCTCCAGGTTTGTGCCATTGCTCGCTCCCACAGGGCTTGTCCCGGGCTGAACGCTGCGGAATGGGAAGCGGCCGCAAGAACAAGGAAAGGGGGAATACCCTTATCAGTGAGGGGTCTGAGCAGGCAAAGGGAAGGAATGGTGTAGGCTGATCAGCTCCACCATCGGCCTCGCTGCAACCTGACAGAAACACCAGCTGGAAAACACCTGGGAAGGAATTTTTGTGATTTTTGAAGCATGCAGAGGCCTGGGAGAGCCTCTCCAAAGGACTGTGAGGGCTAATGGACATTTTTCACTTAGGGGAGCAGACTGTCCTCGCTAAAATTCATACGGAGCAGGAGTACTTATTTTGTGTGTGTGGAGTTGGCAACCAACCCGAGTCACTTACATAAAATCCAGAAACCTTCATCATTACATTGTCGTTCCTGTTTTCAAAGACAAAAATAAGGCAACAGTGTCTGGGTTGCAGTGAACATCTTCTGTAAGCTACAGGGAAATCTGACAGGGAAGCAAGTGTTTCACAGTACAGAACAAGACCAAATTCAAACCAGTTTGGATGGCTTGGTTTGTACTGGTCACAGTCCACCACTGTTTTTCAAAGAAGAGTTTCCTCGATTTTTTCTTTTCTTTTTACACCCCTTTTCCACCTTCCCACTTGAGATATCCCCTGTGGTTCATGTCTCTCAGGTACAGACGTGCACTGCTCCGGAGCAAGAGCATTCTTTTGTGCGGAGGAGAAATACTACAAAGTGCACTGCAAAGAGAAAAACGCTTTCGTTACAAAATTTAACAAGTGGGATGCCAGCCGTAGAGACAGAACTTTGCTTCTGAGCTTTCCTCCTCCATGCAGATTGTTCCACGAGGAATGCTGTGCTGTGTTTCCAATCAAGGAATTGCTGCCCTTGCGGTTCAGTTTTACCCCGTTCATTGAGAGTCGGCACATTGTTTCTTTCTGACTGAGCTACTCCCGTGTGCTCCTGTCAGAAACAACTCTCTTTTGTGCGGCTCAATCGTTCACGAACTCAGGATTTTCCTGGGAAGGCGTTTTACTCAAAACAAGGTTTGCTGATGTTGGGCAATTGATGTGTAGCAGGGGGAATTTTCAGCTCAGGCCCATCTTCTGCTTCCTTTGAAAACATTTCGGAGGAAAGCGAACTTTTTACGCGCACAATCACCGCGGGACAAAAGCAGCAGCTCCCAAATTAGCCGTGGGTAGGTGGAGGGGGACAGCCAGCACCAGGGCTTGGCACAGCAGTCTGGGAACGCAAACGAAGAGATGGGGCTTGACGTGCAGAGTACCTGGAGCTGTCAGATGACTGATGACTCTCACCCATTACACGCCCGGGCCCTGGAAAAGCAGCAAACGAGCTGGGATTAGTTAAAAATGGCACCAAATGAGCTGCCAAAAGCTGCGGGTCTGCCGGGCTGCGGATCCCTGCCCACGTGTGCCGGGGGACCAGGCATGGAGAGACAGACACAGGGAACGGCTTCCCACTGCCAGGGGGCAGCGTTTGGTGGGATTTTGGGAAGGAATTCCTGTCTGGAAGGGAGCGGAGGCCCTGGCACACCTGAAATCAAAGTCAGGAAAGGAACTGTGTTTAATCTTGCTGCTTAAATGCTCTGCCTAAAGTGCTCGGTGTGGTAATGCCGTTTAAAGCTGCCATTAATTAGTCAATTTCTAGATGAAGAAAACTGACCTTTAATATTTGGACTTGATTTGCAAGCAACACGTGATTAATGATATCTGAGATTTTGTATTTGACTTCTAAAGGCAGAACAAATACACAGTATTAGAAAATAAATATTCTTTATTAGATACACATTGGGTTGGCTTGGATTTCCCCACTCTGACTTTCAAAGGTGTTGGGGAGGGTTTTTTGTGTTGAAAAACATTGTGAGTTCAGACACAGCTCATGTTTATTTATTGATGCATAACAAAATGTGCTTCTCCAGGCTGGAGCCGGGGCTGAACAAAATCCAAGTGCTCTCTTCGGGCTGAGCTGTGCCCCGCTGAGGGGAGGCTGTGCACGATGCAAACAAAGGCACTGGCTACAAGTTACACAGTTCTCTTATTAATTAGTGTTCTGTCATCTGTTGGTTAATGATTCTCTGGCTTCTCCTGCTCATTCCCATGCTCGGTGTTCCTCTTCTTTTGGGTCGGCGGGGTTTCGGAGCTGGCAGTCACGATCTCCCCTCCCGGAATTCCCTTTTTCCCCAGCGGGAGCTCATGCTGCACAGTTACTTTTGTTAGTTTCTTCCTTATCTCGGGGGTTCTGCCAAATGTCCTTGCGGGCCGTAAATCCCGCATTCCTCGTGTCCGCTATCAGAGGCACATCCTTCTTCCCAAGCTTTGCTCACCTCCCCTAGGTCTGACATCATGGAAACGTGTCCAGCCCTACATTTTAGCAAGTAATTTGTTTTTCTAACACCTGGATACCACCTAGAGCTTGTTGGCTGCTCTCTGTTTCTGGGATTAAATCTCCTTTCTAGCTGATTAGGCTTGAAAGTGTACAAAGATCAAACATCGCAGAACATCCTATTTAGGGGAATTTTGGCACATTCCACATTTTGGGACAGAGGCAGAGAAGGGGAAAGCTCAGCACGGGTCCGGGGGGTTTTGAAAGGGTCAGGAGCCGGGGAGGCGAGGGTGCCTCAAGCAGTTCCCCACTGCATTGTCAGAAACGATAGAGCTTTATAATTTTAGTTAATGGTTTTAATTCACTTTCAAGTTAATTGCTTTAGTTTACCCTAACCAATATGTATATTAATTATCGTGTGTTATTCCTCGAATAATCTTAGCCAGCACTTAGCAAAGCTGTCATAAGCTACTTTTGTGGGAACACAGCTGGGGAGAATGACTGAAACTTTAACTTTTGATAAACCAACTCTGATGTGCTCCAGTGAACAAAGCTTGGGACGGGAAGATGGATCGGTGTGGTTGGACATCTGGAACACAGAAATTTATGGACCACAAGGACATTTTGCAGAAAACAGAAGATAAAGAAGAGACTGAAAAAGAGCCAGTAGATGTGTTGGAAAAGCCCTGCTGGAGGAAATAAATATTAAGAAGACTAAAAATATGGACTAATTAGCATGAAGTGAGCGATCAATAACCGGTAGGATAGTACTAATTAACGAAAAAGAGCTGTGTAATTTAGAAATGTCATTATTTGCTGAAACGGACGAACAGATGAAAACGTTCTGTATCCGTGTCTGTGTGGGGGCTGGAATTCGCCGTACACCCGGCCAGACACCCCCTTGGCCAACGATAAAGTAACGCCGGCGCTCAGGAGCCGAGAGGTGTGAGAGTTTTTATTCATCCCGAACGATGCCGGAGGATTTGGTGGCAGCGCTGGGGGGGGGGAGCCGCGAGGGGCCGTGAGGGGC
>VWYN01010174.1:59121-91555 GCA_013400075.1 Hippolais icterina
CTGGGGCGCGCACGGGTGAGCGGAGCGGGGCAGCGGAGGTGCGGCCCCGGCCGCAGGGTCAGCGGAGGCAGGCACAGCCCGCAGGTACGGCTCCCGAGGGATGCTCGCAGGCCGGGGCTCCGAGGGAAGCGCTGCCCGGGCAGGAGTTGCGGGCTCCCGAAGGATGCTCGCGGCCCTGGGGTCCGCGGGGGGCACCGGCACAAGCGGAATTGCGGGAACGGGCGCGTATTTCCAGCGCTTCCACGCTGGGTTGGGAAGCGCCGGGAGAAGCTGACATGTTGTCCCTCATCAGTGGTCCTTCGTTCCCACTTGATCGGGGCGGCCGGAGGACCGGGCTAGCAGGAACTGACCGGGGCTAGGGAGTAGGTAGCACTCAGGAGTTGTTAATGATGCTGAAATTCTGATTAAAAACTGTATTGGGATAAATGAGGGGAGGCTGCGACCTATGGAGGGATTAGTCGGGTGTCTGTGATTAGAGCGTCGTTCCCCCTTCCTGTATTACTGAAATGCTCCTGTCGTTCTCAATGGCACTTCAGTGCTGCGGTGTAAATTATTGAGCAAGGGCAGACGAGACCTCCTTCACCTGTGCTGTAAGGGCCCAATCCCACGGAGAGCAACCTCCTGCCACCCTCCCTGGCTTGGCAGCCCCTGGAGCTCGTCCAGGAGCATCTCCACGCCTGTCCCTGTGCAGTCCCTGGCTGCCCTTCCCCTGGAAAACCCTGCCTTGGGCAGGCAGAATGTTGCTGTTGGATTGCATGGAGCTGCTGTCCCTGCTGCTTCCCAGAGAGCCCCGCAAATGGGACAGTCCCGTGGGATTCTGAAGGTGTGAGTGACCTTGGCAAGTGTGGTTCCCTCTCAGCTTTTGCCTTCTTGCTCTTCTACGCTGATTTGGTGACCAGTGGGTGCCAGGTCCTGGGAAGCGTCTTGGAACGGGATTGTCACCTTGTGATAGTGACTGGCCGTGCTACACTTGCACCTTTATCCTGCTTGGGGGAAAACAGGACTGGGGAGTGGGTGGGGAATGAATGGGGCCGTTTCTTCCCTTCCAGGCCCTGGAATGGTGGAGGTGGAAAAGGAATGTTAGCATAGTTGGCTCACCCCAGCTTCGGCTGCAGGCAGATCACTCCTTTTCCCGCTTCAGCTGCCCCAGAATCATGATCCCCATGGAGGGAAAAGCCATTTCCTTCTCCAACAGCAGAGCAGCTTGAAAATGCGTGTTGTTACAGGGATTCTCCCCGAAATGGTTTATTCTGCAGCTTTTCTGCTGTTGTTGTTTTTCTTGCATTAATGACCCAGTTATGCTTTCTGGGATATTAAAGGCGATATTCTGGAGCCCTTACACAAATGCTCGTCATCTCTAATGAGAGCTGACTTTGGGCTCCGGCCCTGTGTAATCTCAGGTGATGCTGACGAGAATTTGCCTTGAGGGAAGCAAGATAAACTGCTGTTTGAAACACCAGAATGCCTTTTTGGTGTCTCTGGGTGCTCTTGACGGAGGCAGAATCCAAATGACTCCTGCCCCATGTCCGTCCGGGGATTCGCCTGGTCTTGCTTGGAAGAGGAAAGGCAGTGGTGGGGGTTTTTTAGCCCACCAGAGGTGACGGCGCTGTGTAGTCCTTCAGTGGCTAGGAGCATTGGGAAACCTCGTGCTGCCTGGTTGGAGGGATCAGTGTGTGTAACGGGGGGAGAACCGTGCTTGGGAGTACCAGAGCTCTGCTGTCGAGGCGAAGTTCTCGTGCTGTAGTGAGGAGCACGGTATAAATAGCAGTGCTGGGTTCTAGCCACTGAATTCAAAGTTATGGTTTCCACAGCAACCAGCACTCAGGCCGCCGTTTGTGTATGGAATATCTCCCCCTGTTTTCAAAAAGCCCGTGTGTCTGGCATCTGGTGTGGCGCTGTGTCCAGTCCTCCTCCAGAACACCCCTCACTCGTTCCTCCTACTCGGTGTTTGAGCGTGCCCCTCCTGCTCTCCGTCTCCCAGGGGCTGTTCTTGCTCTGCTCCCAGCTCCCCATCGCCTCCTCCTGGGCCGGGATGTGTGCACCAAATCCCAGCCCTGCCACCGTGTCCCTTTGTCTGGCAAGCCCTCCTGTTGGAGCTGGTGTTGGCCCCAGCCGTGCCTGGGCCGTGGAGGGCACAGCCCTGCTTTGATCCACGGTGTATCCCTCAAAGAGCCACCCGTGTTCCCCTTCCTCCCTCCCCTGGGGGTGTCATTTCAGCGGTGCAGCCCCCCGACCCTGTCCCTTGCAGCTCAGAGGAAACCGGAGCTGCGCAGCGTTGTGCAGGACCACGGCACGTGCCCTTGCTCTAGGAGGATGGGGATGCCATGCTTGCTTTAATAACTGTTTGTCATACAAATGTGCAGTGTTGCTAAAGTGGTTTCATTTATAGCCAGGGGGCTGATGTATCTGCATGGTTGTGTCCAAGTTACAGTTTCCAGAGCAACTGGAGCAGCTTTGTGTCTTGGAAGACTGTTAACTAAAGCATGAAACGTTATATCAAATTTTCCTTTCTTAAATTCTGTAATCTCAGCTACTGTTAAAAACGCAGCTGTGCTTATCTGAGAACACGTTTAAAAGCCTTGAACGACCGAGCAGATCTTCTTCAGGTGTGTCCCTCTGCCACGAAAACAGGAATGGGAAATGTCAGCCCCCAAAGTAATTATGCTTAGAGCAAAAGACACTTTAATTAAAAAAAACCCAAATAATCCACAAAGAAACCCCACCTCGAGCAAAAAGAGACAAAAAGTGGGAGCAGTTTTGGACACCACGACATAAATAAGGTCTCAGGCTGTTGGAGAGTGTCCAAAGGAGGGACACGGGGATGGTGAAGGGTCTGGAGGGGCCATACAAGGAGCAGCTGAGGACACTTGGAAGGTCCAGCTGGAGGAGAGGAGAATGAGGGGAGTCTCATTGGGGTCTGCAGCTTCTGCAGAGGGGCAGCTCCGATCTCTGCTCTCTGTGACAGTGACAGGGAAGGGCTGGAGCTGTGCCACCGAGGTTTGTGTTGGATAGGACTGGATGATCCTTGTGGGGCCCTTCCAACTCAGGAGATTCTGTGGTTCTGGGATCTTGTCTCTGACCAGAACTAGTGACAGAAATGCAGTCTGGGAAATCAGTGGAAGGAGGCTGATGTCAGCTGAAAGCCATCATCAATTAAAGGCTGGCAATAAGAACGGTGGGGCTCAGGATCCTCTCTCCACCTGGGGCAGCTGGGCAGACCATGGCGCCGAGGGCTGGTATGTTATTTTTTTCCTTCTTTTTCCCCTCTCCTGTGGCTGCTGCTCCCTGTGGAAGCGTGTCCCTCTCGCAGCGTCTCCCAGACACTTACCTGAGCAGTAATTTCGGGGACCTTGGCTATGGCTACAAGTCACTTTCCCGCTGCAACTCAATTAGAGCCCGTGTTACTTTCCAGGCAGCGGGTGTCGCTTCCTTGTTGCTTTTGCCTTGTTCAGTGAAGTGTTGTGTCAGTAACAAACATAACATTCCCTTGGAAATGGACCTGCTGGGGACTTGTATTGGTTTGAGCAATGACGCTGTGAAGTGCTTTGTAGGGTTCTTGGGGAAACTCAGCCAGGAGGCTTTAAGTGTTGGCTTGTGTAAAAGGGAATTACAAAGCGAGTGTCTCTGGGGCCTTCCTCTCTAGTTTTATTAGTAGCCTTCCAGCTCAATGTTTTTCTCTTTACATATTTACCGTGTATGTAATATCCCATTGATGCTGCCGCCCACAACTGCCCTGTCAGCAGCATATGGGCTTTGCTTAATGAAATGGAGGAACGATTCTTCTCCTGCGAGATGTTTTTGAAATGAAACTTAAACCCAGACCTTGTGATCTTTGGTGTGCTGCCCAGATTGGAGAAACAGAATGATTGAAACAGCAGCTGGAAGTGAGCTGAAATACCTTGAACTTCTCTCAGAGTCGCTTTAAGGAAAGGTGAAGGATTTTCCTTCTCCGTGCTCAGCCCAAGCTTTGTGACATGGCACAGACTGGGAAGGGGTTTCAGTTTGGAGCTTGTTCCCGTGGGAGCAAGGCTGCACTGGGCCATGCCGTGTATCTTCCAGCTGGGGAGTCTCCCCGCAGCTGTGGCAGGGGAGAGAGAGGAGAAGGCTCAGGTCGGAAAGGAAAGGCTCTTTTCTGTGTGTTGGTGATGAGGAGGGGCGGGCTGGTCCTGAGCACTCACTGTGGCAGTCAGCTGGGGCAAAGCAGTTCCTGGAGTGCTGTGTTTTCCTCCCGACACTGCGGTTGGGTTTGAAAAAACCCCAGGTTCCAAGTTCTGCCCTTTCCAGCTGGGGAAAGTACCATCTTTGGACCTGGGCTTTGTGCTGGCTGAGAACAGTAATTTCACCTGACAGTCGGGAAACCTTTCTTCTCGGAGCAGCGAATCTGTGGTTTGAGTTATGCGGCCCAGGCTGCAGCAACAAACACTTGGGACACCTCTGGCCGCAGTTACCTTGTGCGTGAGAGGATGCTCTGCTGCATCACAGTGTTTGGCGTGTCTTTGTGTCTGCTTTTCCCCTTCACACGCGCCGTGCCTAAGATTAGTACAGTTTTCCTCCTCGTGGATAAATAATTTAAACACCTGGACTGATTAAGTGTGTGCATCTCAGCTCAGAACAGTCGCGACTTCTTTTTTTTTATTTTTTTTATTTTTTTTATTTCCGAGGCCGCCTTTCCTGAAGAAGATTCAAAGCAACTGAAAATAGCTTCATCACAGAAACATCAAGCCTAACTTGGGGTTTGTTGCTCTCGTGGCAGGGATTGTGACAGCGTACATTTGCCTCCCCATTAGCAACATCTCATTGAACGCTCAAGGGTTTATTGACAACTCGTTTGCTTTCCTAATTGTGTGCCTTGCTGCGGGGCAGGGCTGCCTCCCCTTGGCACCGCTGGTGGCTTGAGGAGCCAGGAGCCAAATCCCTGCTCTCCCAGTGCTGCTGCTGTGGGCTCGACCCAAACCAAGCACCCAAGGAAAGAAATCTTTTCCCTGATGTGTGACCCGTCCCATCCTGCCTCAGTCAGTGCTCAGAGTGGCTGACAAATGCCCTGTCAGATGACTGGCGTTTCCCTTTGTTGTCAAAAAGTGCTCTTGCAACTACCTTTAAAGAGCAGCTGAACGTCTCTGGGCTCCAGTTAAACCACAGCTGGAAAACATCTCTCATCTCTCACTCAAAACATCTTCTATCTGGAGATGTAAAACCTCGTGCCAGAAAGCTGCGGCGCAGTTCTTTGCCCACGATTTTCCCTGCTCCACGAGCACTCCTCTGCGAGAACACGAATATCCTGACTGCTGTGTCTTGTCTGTCTGATTTGCAGGAGGAAATGTGCACAAAGCCAGCCGCATTAGCAAAGTTTTGCTTGGCTCTTGGGTGTTTTGATTCCCCACCTCCCCCTTTCGTTTGTATTTTTGTTGAGTTTTTGTGTTTTACAGTAACCTGGTGGTTCTGTCCGGGCTTCAGCCCTCCCTCAGAAGCAGTGCTCAGGCAGACACAGCTCTCAGCAAGCCAGGGCAATCAGTTCCTGCTTGGATTCAGTTCCTGCTTGTCTGTGGGACCCATCCATTGCTGTAGCAGCAGGCAGGTTTGGTTGTTTCGAATTAGCCCGTAGCCCAGCCCATCACACTTTGCCTCTTCTAAGGCAAATCCTAGCCTGCCTTTGCCCCTTGGCACGGCTTGGGGAGGAATGGCCTCTCCAGCCCTTCACTCTGTCCCTCCGCTGAACTCTGTGCTGGGATTTTCCCTGGGAATTGCTGCCCTCGGTCACCAGCGAGGCCCTGGACAAAAAGCCTCTCCCTCCGTGTTCCAGCAGGGCTCTGCTTGGCTGCACCAGCCCCTCACCTCAGTTTGCTGATGGAAAGTGTGTCTGAAGCCTTGAGAGCCCCGCTTCCTGACCACCCAGCGAGTTCCTGGGGAGTTTGTGCTCTGTGGAACTTCCATGAACGCCTAAATTCATGCCCTGCCTGCATTTCTGCATTCCTACCTGCAGGACTTGCTGGAGGCCCCCATCTGTGGTTCCTTCCTTCTCCAGGAACCTTCCCTGATGTCTGGGCAGGTGTGAGGCAGTTGCAGAGGCACTTTTAAATCCGCAGAAGCACAGGAAGGAAAAAAAAAAAAGGAATAAAAAAACCTGCAGAGAGAGCTGAATGCAGTTAACTTTCCCACTTAATCTGACGTTCTGGTACCATCAGGCGTTCAGGAGATGGCAGTGGGGTTTGATCCTGAGGGTTTGGTGTCAGTGATGGCCATGAACAGGAACACAAGTTCCACCTCACCCTGAGGAAGAACCTCTGTCCATGGATGGCAGAGCCCTGGAACAGCTGCCCAGGAGGGTGTGGAGTCTCCATCTCTGGAGACATCCCAGACACACCTGGAGAGTTCTGTGTCACCTGCTCCAGGTGAGCCTGCCTTGGCAGGGGGATTGGCTAGGTGTCCCCCAGAGATCCCAACCATGCCAGGATTCTGTGAACATAAATCCTGGCTTGTTTCTGCTCAAACACATTTCCTGGCTTGGCTGTCCCCGTGTCCTGGCAAAGTCACGCTGACAGCTTGGCAGATCCCGCAGTGAAGTCAGTTGGGATTTCTCCTGTGCCTCCTAAAACTTAGTTTGCTCTGTGAGTTCTGGCAGTGGGCTGGGCTCGTGCTGCCCCTTTGCTCAGGGGTGGCTGTGAGAAGGGCACTGGAGCTGACAGAATCACCTGGCAGCAGAATGAAATGCATAGCTAAGTGAGTATAAAAACACCAGACAAGTGAGCTGCTTTTGTACAAATCGCCTCTTGTCTTCGCTTTTTTATGGAGGCTCGCTGGAGTGCCAAGGTCCCTCTGTGAAAATAAGGTGAGCCATTAGCATTAATTGATTTGGGTTCTAGCAGGGGTTGGGATGAGCTCGCCGAGGCTCAGTGTGGCAATGTGCGCAGTTCCAGGAGAAATTGATCGCGTTTTGTCTCTTCCACGTGTCGCTTTCCCCATAACTGCTAATGAAATTCCATCACTGGTGAACAGGATGTTCCATTAAACGTGCGTTCAACTCCTGATCGTTAACAAGTGTCTTTCTAGGGGCCTTTCTCCTTGCTAGCCCCTGCTTTGCTGGCTGTACAGTACTGGGATTTTACTCTTGCTTTTTTTAAAGCTGTGAGCCGAGATAGCAAGAGTCCTGTGTCCATGCCTGTATTTATTCCTCTTTGGAGAGTTATTTTGGATGGCCTGGCTGGGGTTTTTGTGTGTTTTGCCTTCGGTAGCAATTACTGCTGCTTGCATTTGTGGCTTCCAGTGCAGAACAAAGCTGGTTTGTGTGCCTGGCCAGTAGTAATTGTTGACAGTTGATAATGTTGGAGACCTCTCATTGTGGCCGGGATCTGAATTGTACCAACTTCTGCTGAACCCAAATTACAGGGGTTTAATTTTAGCTTCAGGGCTCCCGTGCTGGAATATTTCCTTTCCTCTGGTAATAAAGCAAAGAAAAAGTCAGTGTTTGAGGTCTTTCCTAAAGCTGCCATGTGAGACACAGCACTGAAGTGTCACAAAAGCTGCCAGAATTTCTATTCTTACCCTTGTCTGCTCTCAGACCGTGTTGGTAACACAGAGTTTTTGTGTCCCACGAGGTGGTTAAACTCATTCCCTGCCTGTTTAAATCCGTTCTCTGTGTGTTAGGTGGAATATACTGAGTAAGAGGGACTTGCTGGGGGTTCTGCATATCCAGTTCCTGGAGCAGCTCACGGGCCATGAACCATTTAAAGCCCAGCCCAAGGAGCTGCACGGGAGGGTGGGACCCCCCAGTGTGGGGAGCTTCTGGGCTTGGCTGAGAATCTGCTTTTCTTGGAGCTTTGAATGAAGTGACTGGTGTTACCCGGGCGTTTTCCAATTTCTTTTCTCTGCGAAATTTTCGCGAGTAGGGTGGTTCGAAAAGGAATGAATGTGTCCTTTAGGGAGGTTCAGGTTGGGCATCAGCAGGAATTTCTTCAGAGAGAGATTAGACATTGGAATGGACCGTCCGTGAAGGTGGGAAGGCCTGGATGTGGCACTCAGTGCTGTGACAAGGTGGGGGTCAGACACAGGTTAGATTCATGGTCTGCGAGGGCTGTTCCAACCTGGGTGATTCTGTGGTTACAAATGTCTGAGAACGGTGTTTGCCCAGGAGTGATTAGGAGATTAAGTAATGGATTAATTGTAATTATTGCACTGGAACCCTCCTGATGTGCCTCTGTCCTCTCTGAAAGGGTTGTGTGAGAGAGCCTGAGTGCCTTGTTTTACTTTGGGCAATTATTTCTTGGCAATGCACTTCTTTTGTCCTTGTGTCCCAAATTAAAGCCCTTTAGCTTTCAGCTTGGAATTGGTGTGAAATTCCTACTTCTCTTCTGCTGTGGAAATTGTTTGTTGGCAGCACGTGCTTTCAGGGGAATGTTCTGATTTGCATCACGGGAAGGCTTCAGAGGAGTCTTCCTTTGGTGTTTGGAGGTACCTGCTGGGGCAGGATTTGGGGTGAACTCAACCTGGATGAACAAGGCAGGACTTTGTGCAGCTCCCTCTTCCCGCGAAGGGATTCTCACATCACACTGAGTTTTCTTGCACTCTGAAATGCATCTGTTTGTCTGTATTCATAATAGGAAGGTACTAAATAGTGCAGACCCTTCTGTCCTAGGCATGAGGATAGACCTGGGCAGGTGCTACTGACAGTTCTCCAAAATGCTCCCCCAGCTTCCAGGAAATGTGCATTGGGGGGATTTTGCAGCCTATTTGTATTTAGCAGCTTTTTTTTTTTCCTTTTTTGTCCCAGAGGTAGCCTCTCACTTGATTTTTACCAATGTACATAAGCTTTTGTGAGGACTGTGCGAGTTTCTCTCTGGGTAATACGAAATTGAAAATTGGCAGATGACATCACATCTGTCAGGTGTGTGTTCTGTGAGGCTTTGATGGCTCAGGGAAAGGCTTGGACGGTGTTGACCAGCAGTTCAGCTGATGGCCAAATCCACGCTGTGGTTTGGTTGGTTGATTTAATTTTTGGTGGTGTGTGTGTGGCTGAGGTGAGGGGTGAGTGCAAACCTGTGAGGATGGGCACCCCTGAAGCAAGCCAGGGTGAAAAGTGAACCTGTGTAGTGCTTGGCTGCGGCTGTGACCTCAAATGCTTGACTTAACTGACAGATCCCACACGCCATCCCTTTTCCTTGGCTTTTCTCTCCTCTGAGGTTGGAATTTCCACTGCTGTCCTCCCCCTCTGGCCTTGTCCAGGGCTGGAAGAGGCAGGGGGACAGGAGGAGGCACCTGGAGGGGGGAGTGGAAGGAGTGCTTGTCGGTTTGGCCAACAGAGAGTGGGTCTGCTCTGTACTTTTTAACTAAGAGTGCCAAAAGACACTCCCTCCTCCTTTCTCTTCCTGGAAGAGAAGGGAAAACATCCCTCAGAAGGGACCCCCTGGGGTCTGATAGATAAGCTGTCTGCATTTTTCTGGCAGGGAGTCATCTCCTTGCCTCAGCCCCTGCTCCAGGTTGGCTTTATCTGCCCCCCGGGGCACTCTGGTTTTCCCGACTGTTTCACAGAAATAAACTGTTCTTCCAGTCCCAAGGAGCTCCTGGGGCTGCTGGGGGGCTTCTCCTGTGTCCCCTGCTGCTGTGCAGGTGTGCCAGGACTGCTGCTGGAAGGACACCTGCAGCTCTGGCCAGGTGAGTTTGCACACTTCCTTGGCACGCTTGCTGCCTCCTTGCTGAGCTTCTGTGGCTGCTCCTGGCCGCTGCAGTTTGGTGTTCTGGTCTGGCCCTCTGTTCCTGCAGAGCTCAGACATGGGACCAGGGCCTGCTGGGGTAACGGGTGCCCTCTCGCTGCCTTGGATTGTTCCATTGCAGTGGAGCAGGTGACAAGTTCAATATTTTTGGGCAGTGCTTTCCCCATTGCCTCCTTTTGCCCTGCAGTGGGGGCAGGAGAGGCAGCAGCAAAGGGGACTGAACCCTGTGCTTAAAACCAGACTCAGCTTGGTGTAGCTGTAGGAGCAAATCCGTGGTTTTTCTGCAGAGAACCCAAATTTTCTTGAAGAGGAATTGTGCTCCAGGTTGGTCCTTGTGCTGGGAGCATGGAAGGACACCCCTGAGCCTGGCTCTTGCCTGACCTGTTTGCTTCATCCTGGGGTGGGGGACAGAAACAAAGGGATATGGATGGACAAAAAGAGGAGAGAATGTTTTTCCAGAAGGATTGGAGCTCTGGCATGCTGCAAGGGTTTGCAGCAGCAGTAGAAAGCAGAGTTTTGTAGGATCCACGGCAGCTGAAATCCTGCAGAGGAGGCAGGGGTGCCCTAATGGGAATCATCCTGTGGGGAATTGGGAATGGCAGGACATGAAATGCCTCGGGAGGTCTGCCTGCCGCAGATGCTCCAGGTCTCTGGAATCAGTGCACAACTGAGTCTCATGCACAGGGAGGTAATGTATTCCCTGTTTTCGTGGGCAGGAGAGGGAGAGCCCATGCGTGGTGGGAGTGAGCCTCAGGATAATGTGAGCAGCTTGGGCTGGGGATCTTCTCAGATCATCCCAAATCCTTGTTGACAGAAGGAATGTGTGGATTTCTTGCCTCGTGGCTCATCTGCTCCAGCACAGGCAGACAGGGACCTGTTTATCCCAAATCATCTTTTGGGTGCAGGGAAGTCTCCTGCTGGGTTTCTGTGCCTCCCTTCATGTGAAGGGGTTTGTCAGCACCCACTTCTCGGTGGGGACCTTGGGAGGACATCTGTGCTCTGTGACCCTGTTTGTGCAGGGGAAACCTGGGTTGGAATGAGGGGAAAACAGTGGCACCCTTGATGATTCAGCATAATGCCATGGTGGACACCGGTCTCTCTTTAGGCTGCCCTAAAGAGAATATAACCCTTCCCCAAGCAGAAGCTGGGAATTCCAATATTTTTTGTGCTTTTGACAGTTTTCCAAGGAAGCGATGAGTGTCATTTAGCATTTCTGAGAGTTCCCCTGCCTGGGTCTGCACAGGGCTTTCCCAGCAGCAGTGTTGGTGTGCTGGTCTGCTAAGCTGAGCACCTCTCTCCATGTCACTGAATTATTTCCTTGATCTCGGCTGTCACTTGTACTTCAGAGGTGAAACTGCGTCCTCGGGAGAGCTGTGCCAAAAGTGGAGAAGCCTGTGCTTGGCTTGTCCTGGTTCGAGCCCTGCGCTGGGCTTTGTGAGAAGGGATCATTTCATCACCATCACCCTTACCCAGGAGCGGCTGCAGCTGTGTCTGGAGGGGTTTATGTGGCAGATCAGGGAATATCAGGGATATCTTTCCCCAGAGGGCGCTGGGCACTGCCCAGGCTCCCCAGGGAATGGGCACGGCCCCAAGGCTGCCAGAGCTCCAGGAGCCTGTGGGCACCACTCCCAGGGCTGCCCAGGGTGGGATTGCTGGGGGTCTGTGCAGGGACAGGGGCTGGACTTGGATGCTCCTTGGGGGTCCCTTCCAGCTCAGGAGGTTCTGTGGTAAGTGATTACGAAAATACACAGGCACTTGGGGAGTCAAGGAGGTAGAAGTGTCTTTGCTCAGCCTGGGCTGGCAATTCTGGGTTTCCCCTCAGTGTGGAGAGAAAGAACAAGTTGTCCCAAGGGAAGAATTCTGTGTCAAAAAGAAAAAAAAAACCCTAAAACTCCCCACTTTCAAAAAATTAATTTTTAGCATGCCTGTGCACTTAATCACCTCTTTAATACAGAGGACACAGAGCTGTTCACCCCATCGAAGTGCCTGGTGCAAATGTACAATATTCTCTCTTCCTTTCCTTCCCCAGCACTTTAATGCTGGAGGTGGTGGGAGGAACTGTGTGTGAAACATTTTATCTCTGTGAAGAGAAAGTGTCTGAACCTGTTTGTATTTCATGGGCAGGTCCTGCACCTCCTTCTTTGTCCCTGTGCAGGACCAGCTTTTCTTCTGTTGTGTGCAGGATGCTTTGGGCTTTCCTGTTGCTCTGGAGCACTGCAGAATGAGCAGATGACAGAAATATGGGGAAGGAGAGACAATTAAGTGTGTGTGTGTGTGTTGTTTTTCTGCTCCCCTGCAGAAGGTGCCCTTCCTTCCTAATTTTTAGGTCCCTGTTGAAGAGAACTGGTAACCTTTTTCTTCTCTCTCACCAAGAGCAGAGAGCCAAAGGCTGCTGGGATGGCCTCGTTTTTCAGGCATTAGGGGTTTCTGTTGAAGAAATTCAGAAGTGCTGGGCTCTGATCTGTCTCCCAGATCAAGTGGGGCGTACTTGCATGTGCCATTGCATGTTTCAGGAGCAGGAGGGTAATTGTTGCTGGTTTGACTAGGAGGCAGATGGAGATGGAAGGCTGGGATGAGTCCATGGGCTGTGGTGCCTCAGTGGGGCACTCTGCTCCTTGCTGAAGCCAGCTCAGAGCTGAGCTCACTCTGTGGTGCCATAAAACACCTCCTGGTGTGGCCTGAGTGTGTAGGACAGCTGATATCCATGGAGCTCCTCTGGCTTGCCAACAAAACTCAATCCAGCCTTAAATCCTGTCTTTCCAGCTGGGTATGGCAGTCACTCCTCCAGGGATGCTTTCCTTTAAAATGATAGCTGTAAGCTCAGTGGAGAAAGAGAATTTCTACCCTTCTAAGCTTTGGAAAGAGATTCAATCAATTTGTCTTTTGCTAACCTGTGCCAATGTTTTCTCTGTTTGAAATACTGTTTCTCCTAGCTGAGATCAAAATTTCCCATTCTCGTTTAACTTTAGAGCATTCTAAAATTCAGGGCCTGAAAGTGTGCCAAAGTGGGGTTGTTTTGTGTAACTGCTTTCTACAGACTAAGATGTAACTTGTAGAAATTGTGTTTAAGGGTATTTAAACACTGACAGTGATGTCTCCGGCCATATAGCTAAAATCACAGTGAGTCAAAGTGATTGTCAGAGCCTGGGTTTCCCCTTTCAGATCTGTTCAAGGTTTGTTCTGCTGTTTGGGTCTGTTTTCATCTCCCTTTCTCGTTATCAGAGTGCTGCTGCCACTTACTCTGCTCTCTTTGTACTTGGCTTGCAATACCTGCTCCCACTCCAGAGTGAACACGCTGCTATTTTGGTTCAAGTAGTGTCCTTAGCTGTGTGGTTGGTTTTTATTTTGAGGTGACTATAACCCAGCATACCCTTCAGTATTTATTTGTGTTGAAGTGCTGGCCAGCCCGTGACCCGAAGGCCCGGCGTGCTTGAGCGTTTCATGTACAATAGTGCCTGCCTCACAAAGAAAGCACTGATAAAGAAAATAAATCCCAGTCTAACCAGGAGGCTGTGAGTATCACAGGATGCTGTGCCCCGTGGTTCATGCAGTGACCCTGCCAGGGGCTGCCAGCTCCCTGTCACACTGGATAATGGGAATAAAGAGGCAGCGGCTTGCGCTGGTGCTTTTGTTGTCTGCCACAGAGAGGGAGACTCCTCCTGGCCCCTGGAACTGCTGCTGCTCCAGGTGTGGTACTGAGTCCCAGCCAGGGCACGGGGCCCTCAGGGCAGCCCGTGCTGTGGGTCTGCCCAGCCCCAGGGGCAGCGGTGTGTCCTGTGCCCTGGGCTCCGTGGGGCTTGTGCTACAGAAGGAAATGGCTTTGGGCTTTTTGCCTCGTCTTTTAAAACTGCTGCTGGTGATCCCTTGAGTTCTGGAAAGCTGCTCCTAGAAAGAGACTACTGAGCTTTCTTAAAATAGCTAATTAAGAATGTATTTAAGCTTGTCTGTGTTAGAAACTAGCCAGCCTAGCTGTAATAGGATTGTTCTGGCTCGTTTTAATTGTGCTCATCTAACTTGTGTGGATGCTTCCGTGCAGGAAAATGTTTGGGAGCAGACTTCTCTTGGAAACCTGCAGCCAAACCAACCCCTTCCCAGAATCCCAGAATCCAGGATGGCTCAGGCTGGAGGAGACCACTGTGGGTCACCTGGTGCCACCTCGCTGCTCCAGCAGGGCCATCCCAGAGCAGGGGGCACGGGATTGTGTCCCGAGGGAGATGGCATATCCCCAGGGAGGGAAACTGCACACCCTGTCTGGGCACTGCCCGGGATGAGGCTCATCCTGGCCTGAGCAGAGGGGAGGATCCCTCCATGACCTGCTGGGAATGGCCCCTGGATGCCCCATCCCTCCCGTGTGGCTTTGCTGTCTGATCCTGTGACTGTGGGGACCCTCCTTTCCTTCCTGGGAGCTGAGACCCTCCCAGGTGGCAAAGAGCATTGCTGATGCTCATCCCCCTGCTCCTCGCTGCTGTGGATCTGTCTGGGTGTCTTGGCACTGCAGATGACCCACATTGGGAGCGATGAGAATAGTCCTGCATAAATATTTGAAGTCAGGAGTTACTCATGCATACAGTATTCAATTTGATTTATTTATTTGATCCAGTGTTAAGAGCAGAGGAGTTGAACACTCGGAAGTGCAGGGGAAGCCCTGCCTGAAGAGTCCTTGTGTGCATTCAGCAGAGGGGTCCTGAGTCAATGGTGTGCAACTGTGGCAGGAGTTTATTTTTATTTCTTCCTAGGGCCTTCATTCAGGATGTTTCCTTTTAACAAAGAATTTAAAGGGTTTTCGTTTAACTTCCCCTATGTAACCTCCAAAACATATTTTAAGCAGAAGTCTGCTTTTTTTCCCTTTTTCTTTACAAAAGGAGCTTGTGCTGAAATAGCAGGACGAGTCTTTGATGGGAGGCTGTTGCTGTGCTTTGCGCCTCTTGTGACTCTGTGGAATTGCTGTTGCTCTCCCTTTCTTGGCTCTGGGAATTCCCAGTGGAAGCGGTTTAGATGCTGGGGGAATTTGGGCTGTGTTTCATGTCAGACCTTTGCTGGGTTACAGAGAAAGTTGTCCTTCTCCACTGCTGTTGAATTCCTTCTCCACAGGCAGGGAGATCAGGAGTAACCCCTAATTAAAGCAAGGAGGGCTTGCATGAGCATCCCACTGACAGGAGAAGCTTTTGGCTTCTGCCCTGGGAAAGCAGCTTGGCTCTGGAGCTGCTGCCTGAGGGAGGCTCCAAAAATCTCCTCCTGCCACTTGAACAGGACATAAAAATACAATAAATAAAGGTATTTTCCCCTTTGGGGTTCAGATCCAGCTTTTCATACGACAGTGCCACAAACTGGGGAGGAAAAACATGAATAAATAAATATGTCAGAGCTCCCAAAACCCCCACCACCTCTGAACCCTTGACTGCAAAAGTGTTTGACTTTACTGGCTTGGTTTAGGCCTTGGCTTCTGAGCCCCTTTGAAATCAGATGTATTGCTGAAAGCAGCCTGCAGTAACCGGGGAGTTCTTACTGTGAGAGGGAATCCCTTTTTTCCTCGCTGCTAATGGATTGCTGTCGGGTCGCTTCTCCTTTTCCTGGAAGAAGGTTTGCTTCAAAAGACTTGAAGTATAAATTCTCTGTCTGATATTTGCCTTGAATGGGTAGCACTGCTAAAAAGTTAATGGAGTGCAATAGCCTGGATGATGATTTCGCCTCTGATGTGAAGGAATTTTATATTCTTCTTTTCTTCTTAATTGCCTGGTGTGCTTTCCTCTTCCCTATCTATATATCTATCTGATTTTTCTTTACTCCGGTGCGTGCAGTTCCCTGGGATGCTGGTGCTCATCGCTGGGTTAGCACTTTGCTGTGGCATGGCGGTGAGTGGGGCAGCTGCTGACGCTCCTAATGCGGCTCTGCACCTTTGATGTTTGTGCTGATAACCCCAGGCAGCTCGGGGTGCTTTAGCTGCCTGGAAACAGAGCTGAAATAACAAGTTTTTATACTTGAAGACAGTTTCCTGAGGTGGGGGTGACAGTGATTTCCACTAATTTCTGTCCTGGCTGCCACGCCACGAGTGGCTGCGGTGGCTTTGCCGCCGGTCCTGGTCCCGGGGGGAAGGGGCAGCAGAGCCCTGCCAGGTGTCCCAGAGGCACCCAAAGCAGCCCTGGGAACCTCTGTGACAAATGACAGGGGCTGGACTGGCCGGTGGTTCCCTGCCACCCGTGCTGGGTGCCCAGCAGGGCTCCCACAGGGAGCCGGGGGTGCAGAGGGGGTGCCCAGTGCAGGAAATGCTTTCCGGAGCTCGCCCTTCTCTCAGCTCATGTGGATTTTTGCAGGGAGAAACCAGGACAGAGCAGAGACAGGTTTTACTCTGGAGCAGTGTTTTATGTCACTTTGCAGCAGTGTTTATTTCCCCTGGGCAAAACCGAATGCCGAATACCTTGTAGAGATTGCAAAGAAACATTAATTACTGTGGCATATTCTCCTCTTTGGCTCAACTCGTGCCATTTTAAAAGCGTTTTCCATAGCTTGGATTTGTTTGTGTGGGAAGTCAGTTACATAATTAAAGCAAATTCTCTTCTATTATTCTGTGGTTTTCAGCCAAATGTTTTCCCTTAAATTAGTACTGTCTGTAGCTGGGTAAAAATGAGGAGTGTCTTTGTCAAAGTTTTTTTCTCCTTTGAAGCTTTTTTCATGTGCTCTTCCTAGTGGGCATTTTCCAATATTATTCTTTGTAATTGTTTTGTGGTCATTGTCTGCTCTGGCTTGAAAAGGCTCTTTAGGGAGCGAAACCCTTGATGCCCAGCTCCGGAGTGGTATTTATGATGTGTGAGGTGCTCTCACTTCGGTGAGGGGGGGTTTGCAGGGGGTGTTTCTGCTGCTTTGGGCCCTGCCGTGAGTGGAAGTTGTTCTGATGAGGAAATTGCTGTTTTCCTGCCTGCCGTGCTCCAGAGTTTGTGTTGGTGCTGCTGGGAAGTGTCTGGGATTTGGGCTGCCAGAACATTGGTGGAGAGCCCGTGCTGGGGCAGGAATATGAGAATGGCAGCACTCAGACCCAGCAGGGAGCTCGGGGGGCTCTGAGTGCCCACGTGGTGGGGATGATCTGGTATTAAGTGAAACAGCAAACGTGCAAACAAAATCCAAGAGTTGGGCACGGTGCTCCCTGCTCACACTTCCCAAAGGCTTACGGGGTGGCAGGGAGGGTGTGGGGATGGTTTGGAAGCAGCCCCGTTGGGTTTTGTGTGATGGCAACGGGAGGTGAGGATGTGTTTGGCAGGAGTGGGTCTGATTTAAGTCAGGCTTCACAAACAGTGCTTTGCAGAGGGAGCGTGGAAGCACCTCCTTTCTGGAAATACCTTTCTCTTGGGGGCCTGGGACATGGCTGTAACTCTTGAAGTGTTCAGGAAGAGGTTTGCCTGCAGATCGTAACAGAGCTGCCTTTGGAGGGGCCTTTGGCTCCCCTCCGTATGGGAGGGATGTTTTGAGGTGCACCTCAGCTCACTTCTCACCCACATCACGTTATTTGGCACTGACTTGGTGCTGGCATCACTGAATCATGGGATCATTTATGTTGGAAAGGACCTCCAGGATCATCAATCCAACCTGTGCCCGATGCCCACCTTGTCCCCAGCCCAGAGCCCTGAGTGCCACATCCAGGAATTCCTTGGACACCTCCAGGGATGGGNATCCAGGAATTTCTGGGACACCTCCAGGGATGGGCACTCCAGACCTCCCTGGGCAGCCCCTGCCAATGCCTGCCCACACTTTCATGGGGAAATTCCTGCTGCTGTCCAACCTGAGCCTCCCCTGGCACAGCCTGAGGCCATTTCCTCTTGTCCTGTCCCTGTTCCCCCCACCCCAGCTGTCCCCTCCTGTCAGGGAGTTGTACAGAGCCACAAGGATCCCCCTGAGCCTCCTTTTCTCCAGGCTGAGCCCCTTGCCCAGCTCCCTCAGCCTCTCCTCCTCAGATTTAACACTCTGGACCCTTCACCAGCTTTGTTGCCCTTCCCTGGACTCCATTTGAGCTGGGTCTTTAGAACTGTCATTCATTCCAACCGAAATCCAAGAGTTTTGTTCAGCTGCACTGTGATCTCTGAGCTTGCTGGAGCCTGGAGGTGCAGACACACAGAGAGGATCTCACTTGGGTATGGCACTGAAACACCAAGTGCACTTGGGGCATCTGCTCAACTCCTACACTTGTGCTGTGTAAATACAGGACCTGGATTGACTTGTGAAGCCTCGGCCTCTGTAGGGCTGAAACCATCAGCAGCTGGAACAGCCTGACCTGGAAGGGAGAATGGAACTGTTTGCACTCAGCCTACTGGATCTATTGCAGGGAGCAAGCCGTGGGTTTTCCCTGCCTGTTCCACGGGAGCTGCAGCTCTTTGGGTGCTCTGTTGTGTGTGAGTGTGTGTGTGTGAGTGTGTGTGTGAGTGTGTGTGTGTGTGAGCGTGCCTGCAGGCACCTCGGCAGCGCTCACCTCTGACCGTGTTCACGGAGCAGCCACCCCTCAGAAGTGACCTGGGCTCCCGTGGAGCCGAAGGCGTGAGTCACAGCAGCCCGGAGACGTGGGTCCCTCATGGAATCCCACATCCTCGGTGTGTCAGCGGCAGAAGGGACTCACCAGGTGGCTGGAGTCACAGGCAGCGGGTTCGTGGCCACGGGCGCGTGAGGAGGAGGAGGGACCAGACGGAGCAGTTCTTCTTGTTCCTGCTATCCACATTCTCAATCTCTCCAGAGCCTGCTCTTCCAGCACCAAACATGCCTGTGCTGTTCCTTGGCATGGTGGCTGTGCCTTGCCAAGTGAGGGCTGATCCCGAAAGGTTCCTGTGGGGTGCTACAAGGAGCCTGCCCCTGTTTCCTCTGTAAGGCAAACCTGGCTGACTTCTCTAAGGATCTGGGGGGGAATCTTACCCTGAAGCTTCCCTGTACTTGGTGCATCGTTATTTTTGGCTGCTCAGAACCAGAAAGGTCACGTACGTGAACCTTTTCTTCTTTGCTGAATTTCAACGTGGCCATTACCCTTTCTGCAATCTGCCCGCCCTGCTGAGCATGGCAATGTGTGGGACACGTCTGTTTCCTGGTCCCCTTGAGTAATTGTGTACAGACCATCTTCTCACCCTAAGAATCCCTTGGCAGCTGGGCTGACTACAAGGGAGAAAGATCTCCACTCTTGTACTGGATTCTGCTACTGAGTGCATCCCAGGGCTGTCATGGATGGGGAGGAGTCGCCTTTGAAAGTACCACGGAGTCAGCCCCACCACCAACTCAGATGCTCCTTTGCCATTAAATGAGAAGAAAAATGACTTTTCACAATCTTTCCCTGCTGAACTAGGGAGCAAGCCTTGGTGGCCGTGGATTGTCGCCGCAGGGCTGAGTTCAGGGGTGCTGCTGAGCAGCAGTTTGCTCATCCCGTTCCCTCCCCGGCTCCCGGCCCCTCGAGTGAGTTCTGCCTCGTGTTCAGTGCGGGGCCATCTGTTTTCCTGTGTGTCCTCTCTTCCCTGGCAGCCTGATCCGAGTGGAAAGGTGAGGCTGCATACGCGTGAGGAGCAGCGGCTCCTTTGTTCTCCCAACAGCTTGTTTGCCAGCAGAGGAGCCAAGTGACAAAAGGAACGCTGGGGTTTGTGCTGCCCTGAAAATGTGCTCCTAATGCAAAGTCCTGGTGGCTATTGACAGCTGAGCTGAGGGGCACCCGAGTTTTGGGGTTAGTTTGGAACCCAAGACATAAAGGTCTCTTGCGACTGGGCCTGAGCAGCCTTTTAAAGATGCTGAAATTTGTATTTTGAGCTAACACAGATTTCACTGTACGATTCCCCAACATGCCTGCCAGAGAGCCCCCATCCCCCACGTCCTCCTGATCCGTGCAGAGCTGTCGCTGCCATCCAGCTTTTCCTGTGCTAGCTCCTTCTGCACTGTAAATGGTAATTTAATTTCCACATTTACAGACCTTAATTAATTATGAATAAAATCGTTTGTATGAATTTTAGAGCTGAAGGGTGGTGGATTAACGGCTCTTTGGGAACGGGAGGAGTGGGATTCAGCACAGGACTGGCTGTGCCAGCGCTGCCCCTTCTGTCCCATGGGTGTCCCATGGGTATCCCTGGGACACGAGGACTTCTGCTGCCTGTCCCCTGATGCACAGCATCTGTTTGTCTGTGTGCAGACACACTGCACCATCCTGCTCTCCCCACTCTGAGGCTCGGGGAAGGCAGAGGGCAGAGCCGAGCGCAGGTTTGGTACTCCAGGCACTCGTCGGCCCGAAAAGGATTTGTTTTCTTTTCCTGGAAGCGTTGCTGGCAGGAGCTCCCAGCAGTTTGGCTTGGCAGGGTTTCCTGCTGGGGTTCTGTGCAGCACGGCTGGAATCGCTGCTCTTTAATGGCAGCCCTCCCCAAGCCCCCGGTCTGTCTGTCTGTCTGTCTGTCTGTCTGTCTGGGGTTCCCAATCCCGCTGGGCCATGCCTTGGCTGGGACGGGGTCGGCGTTGTGCAAGGCCTGTCTGGAGGGCAGGCTGCCATCAGCGAGCTCCAGGATTCTTTCGTGCAGGAAGGCCAAACTTGCCGGGGTCAGCTGGAGGTGATGGGATCGTGGTGCCTGCAGTGACTGACAGGGCAGTGACAGTTTGGTGCTGCACGACTCTTGGTTTTATTCCCACCAGTGCCCTAAACACACCCGGCCCCGGGAGCAGCAGCAAGGGCAAGTGGGGCTTAGGTTTTCATTCCTTTATAACACAGGATCAAAAAATATCCAAACACGAGTGCTCGGATTACTCACAGGGCCCTCTGCTTTTGGGTGGCTTCTTCCTGCTTAATCATTTCTTTTCCAAGCTAATAATTTCAGAGCAGCCTCTTGATCCTTATACTTCTCTGCATTTTGTTTGCTTGTTGTCCCTGGCTATCATCCTGCTGTTCACACCTTTCTCCCCATGTTTACAAAACAGTGCTTTAAGCCATGTCTGTTTCTTACAAAACATTGGTGTAGCCGGGCTGCTTTTGGTGAGAAGATGATTTGTGACTTGGAAAGAGGCACAACTGGAAGACTTTGCAGGCTGGATGTACATACCCCGGTACTTTAGGGAGTCAGAGAATCACAGACCGGTTTGGGATGGAAGGGATCTTAAAGATCATCGGGTTCCACCCTGCTGCCTTGGGCAGGAGCAGCTTCCCCTAGCCCAGGTTGCTCCAAGCCCTGTCCAGCCTGGCCTTGGACATGCTAGGTTGTGCTTAAATTTTGTTGAAGGTTTAAAGACAAACTTAAACCCCCAAAAGGCGCGTTTGCATCGATGTATTGAACTGATAACAGCTCATGCAAACAAGGACGTGTTCGGCTCCTGGAGTTCCCACTCTGGCACATGGCCACAGCCTCCTACTGCAGTGCTCAGCTGCTTTGGGAACCTGATCTCAAAGGTCTGATTTACACTGGTTACACCAGCACCTCCAGCTGTGCCCAGAACCCACACCACGAGGTTAGATTTAAAGGAAGAAAAGGCAGAAAAAGCAGAACCTTGGTGTTTTCCTTGCAAATCCTGAATTTTTCAGTTCCTCCCTAACAGTTCATGCGGTTGCTCGGTTTTGCTTCTGTGTGAATCTGTGGCATTTAAAGCTCTGGTTTCCATAGGATGTACACGGTGTTTCTATAGCTAATCACGACACAGCACAGCTGCTGTTTGTGACAGGGTGGTACAGGAGTGCAGCAGCAGCAGGAGATTGCCCTGAGACCACAGAACACTGCAAGTGTGGCCCTTTCTTAGAATGCTTTCCTAGGAAAGGAAAAGGAGAGGGAAAACCAGAGGTAGATGGCCCGGGGAGGACTGTGGATGTTGCCCTGTGGTGCACTCAGTCTGCCAGAAGGGCAGAAGTCCTGGAGTTCTGAGGTCCCATCCTGCACATCCAAAGGATCCTGGTGGGCATTATCATTGGTCTCTGCCCTAGGGACCGGCAGAAGGAATTTGGGCACATTTGGGAGCTGGGAAGGGAGGGCTGGGGGGTGACATGGGCACAGAAACAAGGGCTGAACAATTTCTGTCCTCGCCTGATTAATTCTGCCTGATTTTTTTTTTATCATTGGTCTCTGCAAGTCCCTGCCCTCCTGCCAGGGAGGGTAATTCCATTCCCATCAGGAGCCTGGGTTTCCCTGGGAGGTGTGCAAGCCTCAGAGGTGCTCTGAGGGGCTTTCAGAGGTCCCAAGGTGTTACTGAGGATTTTTACACCATGGGAAGGTGTGGGTGAGTCTCCCTTGCTTCAGACAAGATGTGTCCCCATTAGTCTCCATCCTCACTCTGTTGACTTTTGGCCATTTCTTAACCAGCTTTAAAAAGTATCTGGAGCAAAAAGGGGTCGCTTAGCAACGGGGGCGGCCGGAGACCGGGTCAGTGATTAACAATTATGTATAATCAAGGTTAAAAATGCAGGGCAGTCGCTGCCGGGCTGGCCGGAATGCTTCAGCGCTCCAACGCCGGGATTGATGGCGCTGGGAAGGAAATTTATACCAGCTGTAGTTTTGACCTCATGAACACGATGATTCAAGACTTGAAACCAGGCTGAAGTCTCTTTTCTGTACCGATATCTTACAAAAAAAAGCATGAAATAACCTTTGGATGAGTAACATAGGCATGGTCTATGTTTGACATGTGTTTTTTCCCAAGGCTCTGGGCCTTCCCCCGGCCGTGTGACTTTGCAAACAAACACAAATAGATCTGCACGGGAGTGTGGAAAATATGGAGCCTAGCTGTAGAGCAGAAATGAGGAAGGGCACTGGGTTTGTGGTTCTGCTCACCTGTGTGAATGTTGACGCGCTGTTCCTCCCAGCAAGCAAACGAAAATGCCACGGAAGCTTGATCAATGTATTTTTCTGAGTCTTATTTGGCAAAGTGGTTATTTTCCCAAGTCCTCGGTGATGCTTTCATTTCTGGATGAAGAGGTCCCTGGCAGCTTTTTCTCTTTGGACAGAGTAGAAGAGGAGGTGTCTGGGTTGTGATTTCATTTACCCCAATGAATGTCCCAGCACTCCCCACTGCTGCAGGAACATCCAGTGAGAATATCAATCACTAGAACAGCACTGCATCTGCTGGATGTGATACCAGGGATGTTTTGCCAAGTCATTTACTTTCATTGTCTAATCAATTCCTCAAGTCTCTTGCCTATTTGCCTCTTTGTTTAATTAACCCCTCTTTTCAGCCTGATCCCCCCCAAGTCATCATCCTGATCTTGAGAGGTGAGGATCAGCTGACAGCGCCTCTTGAGCAGTCACGGGAAGCGGTGCATTCCTGGCTGAAGGTGATTTATATTCCTGAGGACTAATCTTCCATCACTGTCTGAAGCTGACAATGTCACGGACACGCAGCTCTCTCCCTTCACTCCCCTGACCGTTCTCCCCCTCTCCTGCTTCCACTGAAGAGACTTATTCCCTGCCAGCTGAAATAACGCATATCTTAAAGATCCCTTTCAAAATGATATCACTCATCACCTTCCTCACCTCCCACCACTGGTCCAGGAGGAAAATCATCTCCATGCCCCTCTCCACAAGAGTCAGATGATGTCTTAATGAAAGCTTTCCTTGCTTGGTTTTGGTCATTAAACACACCCTGCCATTGGTGGCTCTGTATGGCTTCAGCCTAAGTGGTAAAATCCATATGTGAGACTTTGCAGAGGCTTTTAGGTGTCATTAGGGATCATTACTATGCAGAGCAGTGCCAGGCAGCAGAGGCTGCTGGGGTAGGAAATATCCATCATCTGCTGCAGGATAACTTTAGGTCAGCGGAAATCGGGTACAGGGGCAGCATTTGGGCAAGGATTCCTCATTAGTGTATCAGGAGAGTGTGGGGTAGGATGGGGAGGGAAAGGGCAGCCCTGAGCAGCTTTGGGGTTCTGCAGTGCTGGTCTGGAGCATCTTTGGGATCCTGTAGCTCTGGCAGTCACTCCAATGACTCCTCGCTAGGGAGAGGCTATGCCCGAACTTGATAGCTTGGACTGCATTTGTATAAATTGAATTAATACCCAGTTTCAGGCTATCTACTGCCTGCTTCCACAGGCCAAAGGGGTTTTTTCCTTCCTCCTGCCTTCTCGATTAGCATCCTCATTTCTGCCTTATGAGCCTTTCCCTGGTTTTGCTCGTTTGTTTGCTGCTGGGGGTAGATTTCCACCCCCACCACCCAGGCACGTGCTTGCAGGGGAAGTTCTGGCACCTTCGTGGTGGCACTTGAGTGACTTTGGTGCCTTTGTGGGTGCAGCAGGGGGTGCCTGTGATGGTGGTCTCCTATTTACCTGTGGCTGTAGGATGTTTTCCTGGGATCCAGGGAGAGCTTTCTGCCTTGCTTTCCTTGCTCTGCAGGGCCTGGGAGTATCAGAGCTGTTTCCTATGGTCTGTCGTGGCTCAGCAAGGAAGGGAGACCAGCTGAGCAAGGATTTATGTATCTCCTCTTTATTTAAAGAGTGTTCCTCCACCTAGGAGAGTTCAAAAGATGATTCTCTCCGTGCAGGTTTCTGATACCGGGCAGGCTGGAAATGTGAGTGGGTATGTTAATGTTGCTCCTGGCCCTCGTGGCATTCCCTTCTGAAAAACAGAAATGGTTTAAATGTGCTTGGCCTGGGAGCTTTGGTTTGAAATGAATACTGTCAGCTATGTGAAATAGATGATAAATTACACTGAAAAACGTGTTTTGGTTTCCAGCAGCAGCGCTGGGGTTATGCCACAACTACAGGAAAAGCAGAGTCCTTTGAAATGCAGGTGTTTGTCCTCCTGGCTCCTACCATGCTGTGCTGCCCTGCTGAGCCACCTGGGCTGCTGGGAGGTGTCCCTGCCCGTGGCAGGGGCTGGGACCGGCTGGCCTGAAAGGTCTCTTCCATTCTGTGACTCCATTCTGTGACTCCATTCTGTGACTCCATTCTGATTCCATGGTTTTCCCGTGGCTGGCTTTGGTTCGGGGTGAAGCCGGCTGCCTGAGCAGTGGCTCCTGCTTGGCAGCAGCATGGAGGGTGGCAGGAGTTGCCATGTTACCCCATGGGGCCTTGCCCCAGGTAGAATCACAGAATCACTGAGGCTGGAAAAGACCTCTGAGGCCACTGAGTCCCAGCTGTGCCCAATGCCCACCTTGTCCCCAGCCCAGAGCACTGAGTGCCACCTCCAGGGATGGGCACTCCAAACCTCCCTGGGCAGCTCCTGCCAATGCCTGAGCACCCTTTCCATGGAGAAATTCCTCCTGTCCTTGTGTCCCTGGGAGCAGAGCCCAATCCCCTCGGCTGTCCCCTCCTGTCAGGGAGTTGTGCAGAGCCACAAGGGCCCCCCTGAGTGTCCTTTGCTCCAGGCTGAGCCCCTTGCCCGGCTCCCTCAGCCCCTCCTGGGCTTCGTTCCCTTCCCTGGACACACTCCAGCCCCTGCAGGTCTCTCCTGCAGTGAGAAGCCCAGAAGTGGGCCCAGCACTCGAGGTGCCCCAGCAGTGCCAGCTCGGGGGTCAGGGCTGCTGCTCCCCACTGTGCCATGGGGTTCCCAGGCAGCCACGCCACAACCCTGGAACTGCATCCCGGGTTCAGCTTTGCACTGTGGTGGTGAAAACAAGGCCTCAGGCTGAGGGATGGCTGTGGGATACTGGCTGCTCCCCCGGGCTCCTGCACTCTGGGATAATTTCTCCTGTTGCTGGTTGCTTTATATGCTCGTTAAAAGCAATGGGAATTTGTGGGTAAAAGGGAAGATAGCAAATGTAACCCAGTGCGAGCTCTAATGTGTTTGCAGATAAAAACCAACCTGGCATGTTTCTGTGCTGGAGATTTATAATCTAATCATTCCTTCACTTGCTCAGCAGGGACTGGAGCAGCATGTAGTTATTTACATATAGGGAACATTAAACAGCCACCTCTTTAAACCATATGTGAACATAAAACCCTACAAGCACTGCTGAGTAATGGGTATCTGTGAGAGACAAGAACGAAAATAAAGCAGGAACGAGCAGAATGAAAAGGTGTCACTGCAAGGAGCAGCTGTGCCAGGGGCATACTGTCCCTGTGCCAGAGTGGGAACGTGACCCTGTGCGTCCGTGTCCTCCTGAGCTAACTCTGCACAGCGAGCGCAGTGCAAAGTCTCACATATGGATTTTACCACTTAGGCTGAAGCCATACAGAGCCACCAATGGCAGGGTGTGTTTAATGACCAAAACCAAGCACGGAAAGCTTTCATTAAGACATCATCTGACTCTTGTGGAGAGGGGCATGGAGATGATTTTCCTCCTGGACCAGTGGTGGGAGGTGAGGAAGGTGATGAGTGATATCATTTTGAAAGGGATCTTTAAGATATGCGTTATTTCAGCTGGCAGGGAATAAGTCTCTTCAGTGGAAGCAGGAGAGGGGGAGAACGGTCAGGGGAGTGAAGGGAGAGAGCTGCGTGTCCGTGTATGGGAGAGGAGTGCAGCAGGTTTGCTCTGTGCTGAGCTGCTGGGGCTTTGTGTCCCTGTGGGGGGCTGGAGGCTGGCACCCCAGCATCCCTCTGGAGTTGTCGTGGCTCCTTTGGGGCAGCTGTGATCCCTCACACACTGAAACCCTGTTTGCACCTTCCCCTCAGCTGGCTTTTGCCACGTCCCTGCTGGCTCTGGCTGTGCCCTGCTCCTGCAGGGATCAGGATGAATTTGTCCAGGTGCTGGGGCTCGCTCCTGTGGTGGAGTTGTCTGGCACAGCCACCTCGGCTTTGCCAGGGCTCCTGTAGACATCTGACAGCTCCCGTGGCTCCTGCCAGGCTGCTCCAGCTCCGGCCTCTGTGCCTTAGATCTCTCACTTTGGAGGCTGGCAGAGGGACTGGGGGATGTTAGCAGCTTTTCCTTCCTTTTTTCAGGAGAAAAAGGCATGCAAAAGGCAGGCTCTGGAGAAGTTGCTGCTCTCTCTATCATACAAGCCCTAAAATACCACATTTTAATGTGTTCTTCCTGTTGGTGCCTTAGTTTCTTGCAATGGACTCTCCTGCCCTTTTCCATTTCTTTTACTGATTATGAACAGGAGCTTGAAAAGAATTCCCTAATACAGGGGAGGCATCCCCAAGTGGGTGCAGTTCCATCCTGCAGGAGCCAGGCTCACCCCACAGGCAGGGTTGGTGGTAGGTGAGGGACAGAGCTGCTAGCTGTGCTCAGACACGGATTTATCCCTTCCCTCCTTGCTGGGCTCCTCTGGGGCTCTGCTCATGGGGAGCCTGAGAAGAGCAGCCTCTGGGGGGATTTAGGGTAAAAGGAGAAGGCAGGTTCTGTGATAAGGGGGGAGAGGACAGTGAGTTTCTGTCACAGAAACAAAACTGTTTCCTACTTGTACAACACCCTTTTGATGGCATTTGGACAAAATCCTGTCCTTTGTGTCTCTCATCTTTAACCCTCTGCATTCCTGGGCCCTGAAAGGAACGTGATAAAAGATGTGGAAAGGGGGAGGCTTAAGCAATGTTTTGTTCTTAAATCCCCACTATTTTTAAGTAGTATTTTAGAAATCTCTACTGTATTTTAAATTAGTTTGTCAGAGTGTAATTACCACGAATGAGGTAAGAAACTCATTTAAACACAGCAACTGTAGTGGAGAATCCAATTTTCAGAAATCAGTGGAAATTGTAATTGGAGTCATTAAGTGCCGACTTCGGTAATTAAGAGTCGGGTTTTGACATTTTGGGCTCTGTTGCTAATCGTCCGTGGAGAGGGTACAAAAATGTTGTGTTTGCTGAGGGTTTGGTGCCTCCCTGGGCCTGTGCAGCTGCTGGCCACGCTCACACAGGGGTTGGCAGCCTGGCAGAGACTCCTCTGGTGCCTCCTCTTCATTTGTGTCACAGGATATGGGGAAAAGGGTCCCTTTGGGTAATGCTCAGGAGGAGGAGTTTCCTAAGCAAGAATTTGATGCCCAGCTCCTCAGCCTGTCATGCTTTCAAGCCTGGATCTTGGATTGTAAATCCATCTTGATAAAACAGCTGGATCTCCCTGCGGAGGGGAAGTGCTGATAAAGTTATTCATGAAAGAAACCAGTGCTGGAAGTGCATCCTTGTCACTCCTTGTTTGCAGAATTATCTCTGGGAAGTCAGGATGTTCTGCATTTTTAACTCCTGCAGTTCAAGCAAGATGCTTTTGTTATAATAATGGAGAAACCGTGGAACCCCTGACAGGCTGATAGTTATCATCAGCTACAACAAGCCTTATGCTTACTTTCCTATCAAGAATTGTAATTTTCCAGAGCAATGGCATTTATAAGAGTTTTTTCTTTAATTTTGTTGTTTTCCCAGCTCCAGATGATGCTGTCTGGGCTTCCAGCATGGGAGCTGAGGTGCTGGGTTTGTGCTGTTGAGCTTTTACACCCACAAACAAATCCATTGGTGGCTGTGATCTCCTGCTCTGGGTTTGAGTCTGTTGTGACCTCCTATCTCAGCAGAAGCCAGAGTCCAGCCAGAAAGTTTCCTAAAACATATTTTTAGCACTTTGGCCATGCTTATTTCTTAGGCATGTGAAAAGCACTGGCAGTTAAACACTCGTTTTGCCCAGAAATCCCCTTCTTGCCATGGCGGAGTTTTTCCCAAATTGCTCTTCCGTTCTCCTCCTGGAGGCTCTGACCTTTAAAGCTGAATGGGCACTTTCTCCTGGACTTGTTCATGTTTGTGTTTGATGTGAGGCATCCGTGGCATGGATATTCTTTGGAGTTGGGTGTTACAGTGATTAGGCTGCAAGGAAAGGCACACACACAGTTCTAGGTGATCAGAAGGCCTTTCCTTTTTGAATCTTTGTGCTTTTATAAGATGCTCCACAAAAGGGGCTGGATTGGTCAGAGAAGGACTGCGTCTCTTTCAGCAAACAACGGTGACAGAGATTGTTTGGGGAAACTTGCGTGAGAAGGGCAAACACTCTTTAGTGTTTACAAAACAAGAAAGAAATTGATGTGAGAATGGGAATGTGTTCCCATGGGAAACAGCCAGCAGTAGCCAGCAGTAAAAATCTGAAGCCCAAGAGAATACAGGGGGACAGGTGGGCACCTGGTGGGATGGACAGAAAGGAACAGGCACCCTGAGGGAGGAGGGCTGCCAGGAGCAGCCCCGGCCACCCAGCCGAGGGATGTTCAGGAGGAATGATCACAGAATTGTGGAATATCTGGAGCAGGGAGGGACTCGTGAGGGTCATTGAGTCCCTCCCCTTGTCCCATTGCAGCCACGTGGTCTCTGGGCACTGCACTCCTCAGAATGCCTGGCAGTGGCTGAATGCACTGTGACAGGAGCCAGGGAAGCAGCTGGGGCAGGCTGGAGTCACTGTTGCACATTTCCTGAGCAGGCTGGTTAGGAAGGGCTGTCTCCTCATGCCTGGGCTCCCTGCAGCCTTGGGCAGCTCCTGGTGCTGGGGCTGCAGGCTGGGCTCTCCCAGGCTCCCAGCTGAGCTCCTGCCTGAGCTGCAGGTTGGGGCAGTGATGAGGATACACTCTGCTTTAGGCAGAGTTTCTTTCCTGCTCCTTTCCCCTTCCTTCTCCTTTCCTTTTGGTGGATGTCTCTAGGCAGCCTAATTGGATTACTGGGTCACTCCTCTCACCGCGGGCTCTGCAGGACGGGGACTGGTCCTGGAGGCTCTGCGGCTCTGCAGCTGATGATTAAGGGCAGCCTGCTGAGCCTCCCGGGGCCCGTGGGCATCTCCCTCCAAAGCCTGCAGTGGTGCGTGCACTCCTTCCTTTCACCTGCCTCTGAACAATTCCAAATGCCTTGGTTTGGGAGCTGGAGCCTCTGGGTGGGACTGGCCTCCTCTGGGAGCACATGGGAATGGCAAGCCTTGAGAGCAGCTCAAGTGAAACGTGGGCTCTGGTCTCAAACAAAGCAGCTCCTTGCAGTTCCCATGGCAAACTCTCCTCACAGTGAGCCCCAGTCCCGGGTGCTGCAGAAACCCTGGGGCTGCGGGTTCTGTGTCAGCCCCGTGTTTGCTCTCTGTGCAGGAGCTCCCCAGGATCCTCCTCTGTGTCCTGCCCGTGCTGACTCCTCTCCAGACCCTTCTGCCACGAGAAACCCAGTGGAGGAACGGTGAAGGCTGAAATCTGTCATCAATGGGACTGCCCAGAGGGAAAACTCAGCTCCTCTGCTTTCCAGGGATCTCTGCAGACAGCGCTGTCCAACTCTGTCCCTCTGTGCTCACCTAGGAGCTCTCAGACCTCTGGAAAACAAGAGATCTTGCCAAGGTGGGTACAAATGACGTGTCAGACCGTGACTCCATTCTTCTATTTTGGTTTTTTTTTCTTTCATCAGTGACTGAGGTGTTTTCAGGAAAGAAAAAAATTAAGGCTTTGCTGCTTCTGGGGCAAAACTTCTGTGCTATCCTTCCTCTAAGGTTTTTATAGTTTAAATGCGTGGGTGTCTGTTGTGGCGTCATGTGTGTCCCACCACACATCCCTCCCTTTTCTCTGCCTCTTTAGTCATGAGGATTCAAGTCTCACATGCTTAAAATTTGTCACACGGACCCAGTAGCACTTAAAAACCCCTCAGAAAACCCCAGGTGTGAAGTAGACCCCATGGTTTGGATGCCTGGGGCTTGGCCACACCATATTTCCAAAGATGATTTGCAAGGAGAGGGTTTCTCCAGTGTGTCCCTGAGCCCTGGCCAGTGCTGGGCTTGCTGTCCCACAGAGGATTTGGGATTTTCCCCTGGCTGGCACTGCCCCGTGCCCGTTCAGGTGAGTGTGCTTTGGTGGAGCACAGGTGTCTGCTGGCAGCCTGGCCCTGTGAAGGCTGCTGGTCCTTACCTGTGGCGCCAGGACTGTGCAGGAGGAGGGTGGAAGTGATGCTGGAGATGCAGCATAACCCTCACCCTTCTGCTTTGGAGGGGAGGAGGAGGTGGAAGGAGGATGGAGGGCATTGCTGTGGCCACGGTGCTCCCTGCAGTGCAGTGTGACCCTGGGGCTCTGCAGGATGTCACTGCATCAGTTCCCACCTGCAGCCTTTCCTGAGAGGCCCACGGGAAAGGGAGCATCCTCCTGAGGATCCATTCTCCTTGGGCATGTCTGAGAGGAGCTTCTTTCTCCTGCCCCATTCCCCTGCTGCCTGCTTTTCCCTCAGGGTTCCCCTCACCACCCAGCTGCCAGCGTACAGCTCAGCCATGGAAATTCCATAGTGTAGCCATTAATCAGCCCTCCCTGAGAGTTTCCAGCTGCAAATTGCCAGCACTGACAGATGTGGGCTGTTGAATCTGAGCAGCTGACCCTGCCAGGAGGGCACGGTGGCTTGTGTCTGGTGTCTGCTGTGTTCCCTTGCCCCAGTGCAGTGCCCTGATTAGTTTAACTCAGACTTTCCAGTTATTACTTAAATGCCTTTTTTAATATTTCCTTCTTCCCCCTCCTGTGCTTAAGTGAAACTGGCCTAGGGAAGGGGTTCTGTCATGGTGGGCTGGCCCAGGGAAGGGGTTCTGTCATGGTGGGCTGGCCCAGGGAAGGGGTTCTGTCATGGTGGGCTGGCCTAGGGAGGGGGTTCTGTCATGGTGGGCTGGCCTAGGGAGGAGGTTCTGTCATGGTGGGCTGGCCTGGGGAAGGGGTTCTGTCATGGTGGGCTGGCCAGTGCAGGTTTCCAGGCTTTGGCTCAGTCCCCACAGTGCCTGAGCAGGCTCAGTAGATTCCTGCCTGGTTTTGGTGGGCCTAGGATGATTTCTGCCATGGGGCAATAGACACACAGGTCACAGAATGCTTTGGGTGGGAAGGGACCTTAGAGCCCATCCAGTGCCACCCCCTGCCCAGGGCAGGGACCCCTTCTATTATCCCAGGCTGCTCCAAGCCATGTCCAACCTGGCCTTGGACACTGCCAGGGATCCAGGGGCAGTCACAGCTGCTCTGGGCACCCTGTGCCAGGGTATTCCCACCCTCCAAACCAGGAATTCCTTCCCCAAATCCCATCTAATGCTGTTCTGTGGCAGTGGGAAGCCATTTCCCCTTCTCCTGTCACTCCAGGCCCTTTTAAACAGTCTCTCTCCATCTTTCCTGCAGCTCCTTCAGGTCCTGGAGGGCTGCAATTAGGTCACCCCAAAGCCTTCTCTTCTGCAGGCAGAACAATCTCAATTCTTCCAGACTTGTAAAGGATGTAGAAAAAATAAAAAGAGGAATTTTCCCTTTAACAATGCCTGGTTGCACAGGAGCAGGATTTCTTGCCCTCTGGCATCCTCAAGTCGAGAGGTCAGGATTTGGGGAGGGGGGATTGGTGCAGGCTGACCCGCTGGTGTGACCCGTGGAGCACAATCCCACAAAGCAGGGCTGTTCCCGGGGGGAGAGGCAGCCCATCCTGATTAAAATGGTGCAGGGAGCGGGAGAGGAGGAGGAGGCTAAGAGCATTTCCTTCCTTGGGTTTTTAGGAGACACTTAAGGGAGCAGCCTGGGATGGGTAAGGGCAAAGGCAAGCTGCAAAAAGCACTCAGTGAACTTGTCTGGGGATTTCAGGCGGGCTTTGCCTAAGACAGGGCAATGAAAGCCGGCAAGCCCAAAGACCCAGATGAATTTAGAACCTGTGCAGCTCGGGGAGGAGGGCTGCAAACAGAAGTGCAGCAGCTCAGGCTGACCTTTCCATCAACTCCAGCGCTCTTCAGCAGCGTGCGCAGCATCCCAGCGGGGTGAGCCAGCGTCCTGGGGCAGCTGTGCCTCAGGCACTGCCCTTCCTCCTCACTGCCAGGCTGCAGGGCTCCAGGGCTGGCATCCTCCTCACTGCCAGGCTGCAGGGCTCCAGGGCTGGCATCCCCCTCACTGCCAGGTGTGCAGGGCTCCAGGGCTGGCATCCTCCTCACTGCCAGGCTGCAGGGCTCCAGGGCTGGCATCC
>VWYN01010174.1:91656-149960 GCA_013400075.1 Hippolais icterina
CCGGGCTGGCCTCCTCCCCCCTGCCAGGCTGCAGGGCTCCAGGGCTGGCATCCTCCTCACTGCCAGGCTGCAGGGCTCCAGGACTGGCATTCGGCCACGCTGTCCCTCCCTCCCACCCCTCGTCCCTGTCCAGTGCTGCTCCAGTGTCCGTGCAGGCGCTGTCCCCAGGGCGCCATGGAGCAGGTCCCGTGTGCAGCCTGGAGGAGCTGGGTGCCAGTTCCCTGTGCTGCCAGCCCCGGGCAGCCAGTGCCTGCTGCAAAGGGATTCATGGTCCTGGTGGCCCAGGGTGCAGAGCAAACGGGCCTGTTCGTGTCCAGCCGTGATGCCGAGCGTGCTTCCTTTGCTTCCCTCCTCCATCCCCTCCCTCCCCTGCAGCATGAAGCTGCGGGGTGAAAGCTGATACCAGAATTCCTCTTTCCCAGGCTGCTGTGGGCAGCTGTTTCTGTGGTCTTTGTTTATACAGATCTGAGGCAGATTAACTCATCTTTTAAACTCGGAGGGATGGGGTGAGCCCGTGTGTGTATCTCACCCCAAATATCTCAGTCCTCCCTCCCTAACCATGAATTCTGTGTCCTCCCCAAGAGCTTCCTGGTGCTCCAGGAAACTTCTGACCGCTTCAGCATCCTAGTCATGCTGCAGGCAGCTCCTTCCCAAAAGTTATTAACCTGTGTTTCCTCTAACGGGGAGTGGAGAAGGGAATCAGAATCATCAGGGTTGGAAGAGAGCTGCAAGGATCTCTGCCAGTAGGGCTGGGTCTCCTGACTGTGGGATTTCACTTGGATTACAGCATGTCTTCCTCTTCAGTCTTTTCTATACAAGGATGTTGTCCTATGACCAAATTCTCTCCTGAAGTTATTTTAAAAAGACCCTAAATTGTGATCAGTGGGTATGTTCCTGTACAAGTATCACATGGACATAAATATATATTTAGGTAGTAATTTATAACAGCAGCTTAGGAAGCGATCAGTTTACTTTTGTGCCAGTCTTTTTGCCTGTGTGGAGTGGGAGTTGTTGCTGACATGTGTGGAGTCCTTCTCCTGCCCTTCAGCTGATGATGGTTTAAATAAAAAACACTTTCCTTAGGAGCGTGTCAGAGGGGTTCTGTTTTGAAAAGCTGTTTGCTTTCTTAAGTCCATGTGCACATATGTTTTTCTCTTTATGGTCTTAGGTTTCAGTGGTGTTTAAACCCCATTCTTCAAAACGGAGTTATTTAGCAGCCAAAGTGAGATTATTGTATGAGTCTCTTTGCTGTTTGTGGAAAAAAGGGAACAGAGTTTATGCCCCCCCAGCTTTGTCCTCCCTTTACCACCTTTGCCCTGTTAACTTTCTAAAGATGTTTTTTGAGCTGAAAGCACAAAATAAGAGATAGAAAAGGATTGAAAACTGTCATGGTCTTGTGCAAACTATGTAAGACTATCCAGATGTGTAAGAGGCTGGTGTAAACCAAGGCTCCAGTAATTTCGAAAATGAGAAGCTGTCCATGCATACAGCTCCTGGAAACCTGATCCATCAGTTATTTGTGGGGGTTTGAGCAGCTGGAGCAATTTCCTAATTTTGCAGGAGACTTGGTGTGCAGCTGGGGGCTAAGTGCTTCCTTTCTGTCTGCCTTGCTGGCTCCCTGGTGTAAAGCCCCAGGAGCAGCAGTCCAGGAGAGCTGTATGAACACATGCTCTGGCTCAGAGCTGGCGTCTGGATGGAGTTAATCCTGCCTGAGGGCAGCAGGAGGCCTTGTACAGCCTCTGGAAATGTCTTTCAAGCTGGTCTGGGCTCTGTTGGCTCCGTCCAGCCAGGTTTGTTTCACGTAGGAGTTCAGCTGATGGAAGCCATCACCATGTTTTTCTCCCCAGGCTGGCATTTTGTTTGGTTTCTCACGTTCCCCTGCTTAGTCATCCCTCCTCTCAATTCCTTCCTCCTCTCCTGACTGGCACACAAGACCCTGCCTGGAGGATGGTGCTTATTGCGGGGAGTTTGCCCTAGCAACCGGAGAGATCTCCAGAAATAGCTGCTGCCGGGGTGGCAGAGCCTCTCTGAACCTCAGGATGTGGCTCTGGGGTGCCCCAGGGCGCTCAGGGGCTGCAGTTCTGTCCTGGGGGTGGGATGGATGGACTTTGTGCACCAGCAATGCCGTTTGGGGCAGGAGAGGAGTTCCCAGGGTGTTTCTGTGCTGAGGAAATGCCTTTGCAGCCCAGGCATTCCTCCCGTGTACCCAGGTGTGTTTGTGCCTGCTACCTGAGCAGTCACCTGCCCGGGCACACCTGGTGCCAGCCTGGCCGTGCCAGGGCTGGAATTTCTGCTGGAGAGCTGCAGGTGCCCCTGGGGCAGCACAGGTCCCTCCTGAGGAGCGGGGCAGCCGCTGCAGGAGGGCTCTCCTTGCTGGGAACACGGCTCTCTGCTGCTGTTGGTTTTGGTGATAGCGCTGCAAATATTCTAGGATTGTTTTGGAGTGCGGCTGTTTCTTTCCCCTGTCTCCCCAGTCTAAGATTCCTGTGGTTGGGGATATCACTGCATTTCCATAGCACTGTGAGATTTGTGGAGAATTGTTCAGCGCTCATCTTCTGCTGTGGCAAAGGCTTTTTGCAAAGATTATCTTTCCATGGCTTTTGGAGGGTGTCCTGCAGCCTGGTGTGCTGTTACATCCACCATTTCTGATTCTCAGCTTCATTTTCCTCCAGATCTTTCCTCTAGCCATCTCCATTTTTTGCTATATTTAAAACTATCCCAGGCAACTCTTACATTTAAAAAAAAATCTTTCCCTAGATTTTTTTTTGCTCTTGATGCAAACTCAAAATGAGGAATTTTGGGTAACTTGACTTCACCCCTACATTTTGTACATAACTTTTATCATTTGCGATTGCATTGGAAGTGTAAACACTCTCTTATAAAATATGAAACAATCCCAAATGTTCCCAGAGTGCTTGGGTTTAAAATAGCTTTTAGGTGGTAGGAGAAATGATGAGTTTATGCTTGGTTTTGTCTTTGGTGGGACAGGTGGGTCAGAAGAGCATCAGCTGTTGGGCACTGAGGAGAGGAGACGTTTCAGTGGCACCCAGGGCTCTGCTGGTTTGATCAGGCTGTACCAATGCAACACTGAAGTGTGCCTCTAACACCATCTGCTTGTTTATCTGTCTCTGCTCCTTGATAACACAGCTGCGACCTGTTTGAGAGAGAAATCCAACGCACAGCCCAGAAGGGAGTGAAAACAGTGGCAGGTAATTGAGTTTCAGTGTGTGATGACATGCAAGATGTAGGTTCTCGGGGCAGAAGTTATGTAGATTGTTGGTATAAGGAGACAGAGGACGGCCCAGATGAAGGTGGGGGCACGGATATTTGTTTGTGTGTGGGAGAGGAGAGCCCATCAGCTGTAATATTTACACTCAATTACCCGGGGAGGGCTTGCAATTCCTGGTGTTCTCTGGAGCTTTCTGTATTCTCCAGCATATTCCTGCCATGTGTGGTGGCTGCCAGGAGTTTATATACATTTTCTGCCTTTCCTTCCAAACAACGTAACATTTATTACGAGTCTCACCAGTTGTTGTTTCAAGGAGGGGAAACCAAACCTGCGGAGAGCTGTGCTCTGGCACTGTAGCACGGCTGTGTACAGCACACAGGGGGGTAAAAGTGCTGTCTGCAGCCCCAACAACGGGCAGGAAAACTCTGCTGGACACAAGGATGGACCCGTGGAGGAGCCGCTGCAGCGCTCTGGCATTGTTCGTCTTGCTCACCTCTTTGTGGGTTTTGGTTTTTTCCTTTCCCTGGAATTACTCATGCTTGATTGTTGCAATTGATTGCAATTGTGAGAGCTAATTTTAGTGCATAAATTTTACACTGGAAGCCGGCCAAGTGTTTGTGTGATGGAGGAGAACAGGATTTGGTGTGGGGTGTGCTTGCCTTCCTTCTCCAACCAAATATCAGCAGCCAATCCGTGGGCTGGTTTAGGTTTATGTATAGGGAATATTTGTACATAACCAGTGTTCCCCAAGAAGAAAGTTCAGCCTCCTGTGGAAACAGAAGAGCAATTTACAGAGCTGTGATGAGTTCTAAGGACGAGCTGGTTTTGTTGCCAGTGATGAAGTGACCATTGCCTCAGTTTAAAGACAAATAACCAACCTGAGTTAACTTTTAAACTTTGTGTGATGGGACAGAGCAAAAACAGTGTTGTTCCAGCCCTAGGAGACAAACCTGGTGTGTTTGGCTGCTGAACTTAAAGAGCAGCAGGTGGGTGTGTAAATCTGGGCCCTTGGAAAGTGTCGCAGCACAAAATTCCAAGTCAGGACTGGCAAGGAGGGGAGGTTGAGTTACCAGAGGATAAAAATGGAAGCTTTATTTTCCATTTCCACATTTTCCTATCTCCAGGATACAGTGAAGCTGGGCTGCTTTGTAGGGCTTTCCTCCTTTTCCGCCTGCATTTGGCCAGAGAGGAGCAAGAAATGTGAAGATTGCAGGGGTGGTGCTTAAGGCTTTTTGGGACAATTTTTATATGGGTTGAAAATTGATGTTATAAAGAAAAGCTCATCCAATAGATTAGTTTTGGTGCTGAAATGATGGGCTCACTTGTAAGATCAGATACCAGAACTCCCTGGAACTTGTGTTATCTTTCTCCCACGGGTTTTTGGTGCCTCCTCTCACTTGGATTTTTTCCTGTGATTCCAGTTGTGATTTATCTTGCATGCTTGTTTCAAAACAAGCTGCCATTATACAAACATTTGTCCTGGTTATCCTTCCAGAGTTATTCACAGATGTGAGTTCTGGCAAAGTCAGGGACAAGAACGATGATAGGTGGAAGATCCACCTTCTTGAAATAGCAGTTTGGTTTTTTGTGTCGTCTTGGGGCTTTTTTCCTTCAGCTTGGTGCCATATGGGCTTGACTTAAGGACGTGGTTTGTCCCTGGAAAAGCATCTTTAAAAAGCATGGAACAGTTTAAACATGTTCAAGACAATTAATTAAAATGCCTTTCAATGGAAAGGGAAGGAGAGGGGTTTTTTTTCCCAAATTAAAGCTCCAGCCTGGTGAAACATTTTGTATCAGTTACAAAAGGAGCTGCAGTACATTCCTCTGAAAGAAGGGATGAGCCAAGTGCATCTGCGAGGTGTGGGAGTGACATTTCAGAGCCCACTGACAGTCTCATTGTCAAACTGAACATCATCTCTCTCTTGCTGGCGCTCACGGAGAGCTCCTCGCTTTCCAGGGGCAGAACTGCTCCTTTGGAAGATGCCACTGGAAGGCATGGACACCTTTGGGCTGGGAACAGGCTGCCAAGTACAATCCAAGCCTCCCTTCCCTGTCAGAGGGCGCTGGGGAAAGGGAACAGCATGAAGTGTTTCCTGAGCACTGGGGACTTTCACCGGTGCTTTCTCTATCCAATTTTTCCAGGTGCTGCAGTAATTGCATGTTACACCGTGCTGATGTTCCTGAGCCTGAAGCAGGTGCAATTATCTCCTTCCTTAGGGGAGGACTTCCAGGGGTAGAGCATGAGGAGGAGACCTTTGATGTCCTGTCTGGGTTGTGATTGATTGCAGGAGTGAAATGCCACAGCAGAGGGGACCCGGAGCTGCCAGACCTCTCTGCTGTGCTGTCAAGTGAGCAGCCTGGATTATTTTGTTTACAAGAAGCTGACAGAATGGTAGGATTGTGTAGGTTAGAGGAGCTCTCTGGTCCCACCTCCCTCTCAAAAAGCACTCAGCAGCGTTTTTGTGCGTGTGTATGTGTATAAACAGAGATCTGGTGCAGATTGCCACCTCCCTGCGTGCTGCTGTGCTGTTCCCAGAGCCGGGCTTTGCCACGGGGCTGTGCTCAGCCCGGGAACAGCTCAGATCCTGCCACAAAGAAAGCCATCACCTGGGCTGGAAAAAAGTGTCCTGGGAGGAGCAGGTGCCCAGAGTGAGTCTGAAGGAAGAGAGGGGCCGGGCAGGCACTGATAAAATATTCCTGGTGATGGAGCTGACGTGTAATCGGAGGCCAGAGCTGTGGACAGGCACAGGAGGCAAAAGGGGCAGTAATGAAAGAGAAGCAGCACACCAGAGAGGCTGATTGGAAGGCAGAGCTGAAGTGGAAGCAGAGGGGGTTTCCCTGTTTGATCTGTTGGCTCTGCCCCCACGGTGCTTTGTCTGGGCACCTCCTGGAGAGGGGCTCCTGCAGAGGGTCCTGTGGACACAAACTGACGGTGCTGTGAGGGCAGGGGAGCCTGCCGAGCCAGAGACATTTCTGCAAGGCTTGCTTGCTCTGCAGAGTTGCTCGCAGAACAGAAACGAGGGCAGAGACCCCAGTCCAGGTTTTCCTTGAGGAAAGGCAGGTGGTGTGGGGCGAGCTGGATGGCAGGTGGGGTGAGGAGTGTGCCCACAGTCAGGCAAAAGCTCTGTCTGAAACAAAAACACTCAGAGCACGCTCAAGGGCTGTGTTTTAAATCTCCCCCCCAGAAACTCTTAGAGGTTCCTACAGTTTGCAGTGTTTGGGTGCCACAGTGCAGTGGGAGCAGGGTGGGAGAGGGCACGGGGATCAGAGCTGCCTGAGGGCAGCACAAAGGCTGGGCTTGTTGGCCAGTGGGAAATGGGAGAGAGGGAGGAGCAGGAGAGGCGGATGCTGGAAGTGCTGGGTCAGAGGTGAGGGGCTGCACAGCCACACCTCGGGCTCTGAGCTCTGACCTGGGGGCACAGCCAAACAGCACAGCCAGAGCGGTGCAGGCTGCTGCAAGGGTGGGGAGAAGATGTTTTTCCAGAGGAAACAGCTGGGATCATTCCCGGGCATATTGTAGGGTTTTATTTCCCTGCAGGGCGGTGTCGTGAGTGAAACTGCAGCTTTGTTACTGGGAATGGCTCCTGTGGGGTTGGATGCTGTGCTCCCAAGGTGGGCTGTTCCCCTTGGAAGCTAAAGCAGCAATTGGCCTTGGAGGGGAAGAGAGGAGAAACTCTCGTGAGCAGCTTTAGTGGTGCTGGTGGAGCGTGGCTGGGGCTGCCTGTGACCTGCTCTCTGTTTCCCTTGGCGTGCTTTCCAGGAAAGAAAAAAAAAATTTACATCCTTGAGTATCAGGGTGATTTTATTATTTTAAATTACTTTTTAATGCTCCAGAACTGAGTTGCTGTGGGTTTGGGCAGCTTGGTTTTACTGACACATCTGCACAGCCATTTGTCTTAATCCTTCCTTTCCTCTCCACGTCGATGCCAGTTGGTGCTCCCTGAGTGGAGCTGCTGCAGGCTGAGCCCAAAGCCTCTGGAAGCGCCCCTGTAGCCCTGACAGCCGTCTCTCGAGAGCGCTGCCTGCCCCGTGGCTGTCCCAGACTTTCTGGGAGCAGGATGCAGGAAGCTGGGCTGATGTTCTCACGGAGATAGAAGTGTCTTGCTGGCAGGGGCAGCCGGGGCTTGCAGTGGCTAACAGTGACTAAAGCATGAGCTGACAAGAGCGTGTCGGAGGTGTGAGGTGAGCTAAGAGGCAGCAGGTGTTGGGCAAGAGCGCAGGGGAGGGACCCCAGGGAAAAGAGGTACCTGGCAGGTGGGTGGGAAACCAGCCTTCAGACTGGGTGTTGGATGGAGGAGATGGTGATTCAGGAGCTGCACTCCTGGATAGAGGCCTGTGGGAACGGTGCTCCTGGAACAAATGAGGCAGAAGTGGTTTAGCTCTAATTTGTTTGATTTTTTTATGCAAGAGGTGGGTGTGTTGCTGAGGCACGGGGACAGCTCGGTGGTGGCTCAGTTTGCTGACAGGAGCAGGGAGATGGAGTAGGGCACAGGAGGGGCCGTGGATTGTCACCTGGCCTGTGGAGTGTGGGGGATCAGAGGCAGAAAGAGCAGGATGGGATGAGTGCCCCTGGCAGCAGCCAGGCAGTTCAGGGTGGATCTACCCCCCTAGCCCAGCTACAGGCTTTAGGGCAAGGCACTGACATAGAGGGTGGGGTTTTCCATCCGTGCCCATGCTGCTTGTTTCCTGATGTTGTGTTTTGCCATCTCTGCTCCTGATGGGCTCTTTGCCCTTCAGCTGGTCAGACCTGTCACCTCTGAGGCCACCGCCACCCTTGGGATGGTGACAGGGGTTCCACCTGCCTGCACCCCTGGGAGGGAGGAAGGGAGCCCTCCATGGGGCAGGCTGTGTTTCTCCAATGCCTTAGGGGTGAGATTCTGGGGAGATGGGACAGCAGCTCTTCCCACGGCACTGCAGAGGGGCCTGGGGAGCGCTGGGGGTCGGACAGTGCACAGCAGCTACGTGAGCTCTTCCCCAGAGCTGCAGCAAAGATAGGAGAGGCTTTTGGATGTGACCCTTTATAGCCTGAGATAATTTCTGCCCTGGCAAAGCCAGGAGGAGATCAAGCAATGGAGAGCTAAGAGCTAAATCTCTCCTGTACAAATGCTGGGAGCGGATGTAATGGGATTGTTGAATTGGAGTTACATGTTTTCCAGGATAAGAACTGGCTGCTGATACCGGGCTGTTGTAGCCAGGCTTAAATCAGGGAAAGAACTGGGGATTTACAGCAGTTGTTGGGCATGCTGGGCTTTCCCTGCGAGCTTCCAGAACAGCAAAAGGGAAGAAAAGGCTTTTGTAGATAAGACAGAACAGATCCCTGAGAAGGCTGGAGCTCCTGGGGGGAGAAAACATCAGTGCTCTGACCTGAGGGTAGTCGGGTAGTACAAGTTTGTCTTACACTAAATAAAAACTCCTTGTAGATCTTCTAGCTGAACTTGTGTTAGTTTACATGGGAAAATGGAGGGGTTTTAGCAACACTTTCATTTGTTTTTCTGCTCACCTTTCAAGAGATGCATTAAAAACTCTGCACATCCCGAGTGCTGTGTTAAACACGTATTATTGAAGTTTTAAGCTAGGCTTAGGAGCTGCTAGAGCTGAGCTTATCTGCCTAATCTGGATTTGGCCTCTTTCCCTGTGAGGGCTGTGAGGCAGTGCTAATTACAGGACAGCTCCTGCCTCACCTGCAGCAGGGTGGAGTCGTGGCAGTGCTGGTGGCAGTGGGCTGCCCTCGCCCTGGTTCTGTCCCAAGAGGGACTCGAGGAGGGGAAGGATGTTTCCTTCAGGGAGAAGGACTCAGTAGTGACTTCTGATCTTGTGCCACTTGCTTTGACTTCTCCTCTTGTGTTGGGAGGTGTGGAGGATCCTTCTCCTGGATCCTTGTCCTGGGAACCAGGATATGCTCTCAGCTTGGGGAGCCTGGGATCTGCTGCTCCTGGGGACTTGCTCATGAGCCGTGTGTCCATCGCTCGGGCTCTTCAGCCCAGCCAGGCCAGGGAGGGAAATGCCTCATGTCCGAGGGAGCTGCCTGGGGGCAGACATCTGTGATGGGGCAGGGGCTGGCAGGAGGGGTTTTTGGGAGAAGGACACCATGGCAGCCACTGGTGTTGGGTGTGAGCATCCTGGCAGAGGCTGTCTGTGCTGAGCACGGGGTGCTGGAGGCTCTGTGCAGCTGCTGCATGCCCAGCCCGGCTCTGGGCCAGCCCAGCCTCTCCGTGGGGCTCTCCACACCCTCTGGGGGTGGTGGGGAGGGGCAGCACCCGGCCCAGCCCCGGGTATCAGCGCAGATTTCATCGCGGCGCAGCGACAGCTCTGCCCAAAGTTAGGACTCAGGCCAGCAGGAATTGAGACTTCCCGGCTGATCTCCGTATCCTTCACAGGATAAAATTTCCCCGAAGCGTTGCTGATCTGCTGCTGCCTGTCCTGAGTTCCCGACAGACACAGTCCCTCTTGTGCCAAGCCCTCCTGGCTCCACACGGTGTGGGGGACACGCTGTGTTCAGCTGAGCTTCTGTCTCTTTCCTCTCCTGAAAACCCAGCTCTGCTGAGGCAAAGCAGCAACCAGCACAAAAAACAGAATGGGTTGGGTTGGGAGGGACCTGAAATCCCATCTCATTCCAACCCTGCCACAGGCAGGGACACCTTCCATGCACTGGCACCAAGCCCTGTCCAGCCTGGCTGCTGGGACCATCTCATTCCAGCCTGCCTGTCTCTGCTTTCATCCTCTGTGAGCCTCCTTTTTGTGTTTGAGTTTTTCCAGGAGCTCCTTGGTTGTCCATACAGGTCTGCTGGAGTTCTTACCTGCCTTCCTGCGTGGAGGAGGTGACCCTTGAGTATTTACCAGGTTTCATGGGCCCTTCTTCTATCCAGGGCTTTATTCTGTGGTGCTGCACCAAGCAGATCTCTGAGATAAGGACTACATCCAATTGTCATTGACTTTTTGATGAAAATCCCTTTTTCTGGCTGTGCCTGTGCTTCCCTGTGAGATCGCAGAGCTGCTCTTTACCTGCTGTGAAACCCTGGGAAATGGTGCTGTTTCTGTGTGTGGTTTGCTGGGAGAGGGGAGGTGTAGCTGTGCGTCTGTGACCCCAGATCCCTGCTGGGCTGAACCCGTGTCCCTCCGGGGGGGTGCCTGGAGGAACTCATGCTGGGTTCCCTGGGTCCTTGTGAAGCAGCACCAGCGTGGAAGTTTTTGTCTGAGAGCTGCTGCGTGGGGCAGTGCTGTGGGAATGGGGCTGCTGGCTCCTGGCAGCTGCCTCCTCTCTGACCCAGCTCCCTGGCCGTGGCTGCTGGATTGTCAGCGAGGAACAGACCATTCCCTTCCATCCATGGAATTCTGGATGGATAAAACAGCGGCCCTTATTTTCAGAGCAGGTGTTTCCTCCCAGGGTTTAAGTTACCAAATTCATCAGGACCTTCCAACTTCTTGCATTTTAAATTCCCTGATCCCCAGGAACAAAGTTATTTTCTCAGCTTTGGAGGCTGACATCTGCTTATGAGGATTACGAGTGTTCCTGGAGCAGTGGGCACGGATTTTCTTTGTGGAAAGGGATATATTGGAGAGAGTATTAAACCCCAGTACGAGTTCCTGCTCTGGAATGGAAATTGCTGGGCAGGTTTGGAGCAAGGCATGTTGGAGCTCGCTTATTTATTTGGCAGATGTCTGATGGTGTTACATCATCCCCAGCCCTTGGAGCTGCCAGGGCTTTGGAGGGCTCAGTGTGTTGGGGTGGGTTGGCCATGGGATGCTCTGCTCTTCCCACTTTCCTGCTGTGGGAGAACAGTCATTTTCCATAAGGAGCTGTCAGCAAGCTCTGCCTCCCACAGATCCGTGTTCTGAGGTGATGGGAAGCGCTGGTCAGGGAGAAGAGCCATAGGAAATCTCAGCTGGGTGATGCTCAGGAGTTGTCAGATTCCAATGCTCATGTTTCCAATCTCTGAGCAGTGTGTGGGGATGGGATTTGCTGGGGATAAGTGACCTTTTACTGCTTTTGTTGTGCAGGCATTCTAGAGATTTATTTTTGAAATGCATTCTGTTTTGCTACCTGCAACCTCTGCCAGGTTATTGTTCTATGAGATCCCCACTAACCCCGAGCATGATTTTGCTGAGGGCATTCAAGTGGGAGCCCGGCTTTCTGTAAAACTCTGGATCAATAGCACCGGTACAATTAGCTGAAGCCAAGGCCTGTGGAAGGAGTTGCTTTAGGACAAGGAAATGTGCCTGCAGCCCTCAGTGTCTGGAGCTGACCGACCGCAGACCGAAGGGAAACGGCCTCAGTTGGCTTTTGTGGCTCTGCCAAGACACTAACAGCAGCAAAGGGTCAGGAGCAATTTGGACTGGAATCATTTTCCCCCCTGCACTCACAGGTCCAGGTGGTGTTAGTGGTAAAAGTCTGGCTGCCAGTGCTTGGCCGAGGTGTGTTTCAGGGCTCAGGCAGCTGAACAGCAGCTCCGTGCCTCTGGATGCTTCAAGCTGACCTCTGAATCTTCCTTTTTCATTCCAGGAGCTACGTGGGACAACCAATGTTTCCCTTTGGTCCTGTTTGCTGCTGTGACGCCCTCATGTGAGTGGGGACTGGGGTGCATTTGGTGAAGGTGTGGGTTTGCAGCTCCTGCCCGTCCTGCTCTGCTCACCTCCCCTTCCCCTCTGCAGCCTGGAGCAGAACGAGTGGGCTCTTGGGAATAAAAACGTTAAGGCTTCTTGGGGATGCGGAGTGAAATGTTTACAGGAGACATCGTGTCAGCAGCTGCATGTTTATCCAAGCAAGCATGTCCAGGAATGTTTATAGAAACATGGCAGCACTAAATCTGGACAGTTGGTCCCTAATCTTTGCAAAGATACAGAACTGATTAAATAAAAAGATTGCCTGAGGCAGCCTCTAAGTTGCAATGTGAGGGTGTCCCAGGCTTTTAAAGGCTCCTCTCTGGCCCCTGCTCCTCCCCACACTTCCTCTGTGTGGTCACTCCAAATTGCTGCCAGCTGGCCCATTCGTCCTGTGTGGGGTTGTGCTGCTCCTCGGCTTTGACCTTTCAGAGAGACAGACAAAATCTGTGGCTTATGCAAATCTTTGAGTTTGCAGCCAGCCTAACAGCGAGAGGGAGGGATAGAGGGAAGAGAATCTGCTTTTCAGTGCCTCTCTATTGACCACAGACCCCACTGTGCCCATAAATGAGTCTGAGTCTTCTTGCCTGTCGTGTTAGAGGTTTCCTCTCCTCTGTGTTGCCTTCTACCCTTGTTTCAGACATCAGGTTATGGTATGTTTCCAGCTAGACAAATAGGAGCTGGTTTTTTGTTCCAGGGTAAGATTTTTTTTCCAGCTGAGTGGTTTTGTAGTGTGGTGCCTTCACAGAGAAAAAACAGACCAGAAAAACATGATTTAAAAAAATGCCAGCACTGTAAAGAGAGAAGAATGAAACCAGAGGACTGCTATATCATCAGAGTGAGCGTGCCAGTGTGTGAGCATGCGGCAGGGCAGTCAGTTATAGAAAATGATAGTGAAATTGGGTGATATTTCCAGTCTCCCCGGGGGAAAGCACATGTGGTTTACAATGGATAATGAAATGTTATGGTTTTTATGTCTAATACGTTAATTCTGCCAGGGCAGTAATCCCAAGGTTCCAATCCACGTTTAAGTTGGAAAGATATGCACAGGCTTTTATTGAGGACATAAACTACAGTGCATTTAAGGCAAAATAACAGAATGATGGGAGAGGTTTCCACTTCTCTTCCCTTCCTCCCACTCTGTTGTATCAAATACTGGCTCCTGCCAGGGGGGCTGCTGCCCTGAAGCCTGCTGCTTCTTCCATGGCAAGCACAGAAGTTAATCCCTTTTTTTTTTCCCAATTTTGGGAGGGAAATACTGTTTGTGATGTTTTTGTGCTTGTGTGTTATTTTTAAGAGCAAGTCTTGAGCACTTCTGGCTTGAAGCAGCTGCAGGGTCGGTGGCTGTGGGTGAGCCCAAGGTGCTGATCCAGAGTGTGACCCGTGTGTTGTACACCTGGCCAGCCCTAATCCAGCCCCAATTCCCTCCTGAGCTTCCCTGCCCCGTGGTGGGGACGTGGCTCTGAGCCTGAGCTGTCCTTTGAATCAGGGCCACGTGTTCCCTCTCCCCTCCTTGCAGCAGCAGCGGGGCTTTGCTCAGTGCATAGGGAGCCAAAATGGCCAGAAAATAAAGTTGTGGTGTTTTGGCCAGCCGTGTTTTGGGAGCCAGGCTGCTGGAAGGGGTAGGCAGGATGTGGCAGCCCTGCTGTGCTCATCTTTGGAGAGGTCTGAGGGGGAAGGAGATGTTTGGAGCCTGCGTGCCTCTCTTGTTGTCCCAGTAGTCTCATCAGGACACTTCACTCCAAAGTCCAGTGATGGGTGGACACCCTTGGTTTAACCTTCCCTTGCCATCTGTGGGGTTGGGCTGCTTTGCTGTGGCTTTGGGAGCTTCTCCACTTGTGTCCTGCAAGCTGATGTCCCAGGGGACACCTGCTGTAAGGACCAGGGTGCAGAGGGAGGAGGAGGAGGATCCCTCCCTGGAGAGGCTCTGGATCACCCGTGCTGTGGGACCCCCCGATGGGGAGCGTGCAGGAGCCCTGAGGAGTTCTGTGCTGTTTATTCTCGGGAATAAATAATGCAGGAAGCTCAGGGTGTGGTGTGTCACTGAAACGGGAGAGGAGATGGAGGCTCACGCCCTCTGGGCTGGCCTGGCTCAGCTCGAGGGAGCTCAGGGGGTTCTGCAGAACCCCGAAATGCGGAACGTGGTTATTTGTGTTTGAGGAGTTCCCTTATCTGCCCCGAGTGTGGCTGCAGGGGGGGAAGTGGGCCACGGAATAAAAGTCATTTCTCCAAGTGACCAAGCCCAGCATTCTTGACGTGCTTCAGCACACGATCCCCCACTTCTGCTTTTGGGCAATCAGTGCTGCCCAAATGATGAAACGGAGCTGTTTGGTTACTCTGCAGTGTATTTTTGTCCTGCCTGCCCATTTGTTGCAGCTTTAATACCTCTCCACCGCTCTCCATCCCATGCCCCGTGTATTAATCACGTCTGTGTGCGTGTGTGTGAGGAACAGAATAAAGGGAAAATGGCTTTGGTCTCACAGACTTACGCAGAGCAGGATCTGCCCTGATATCTCTCCGAGCTTTTTAGAGTTGGAACAGTGACAGCAGGCAGCATTGGAGTCCACCTCCCAAATGTTGTGTTTAATCCTAAATCAGGCTTTAGCGTTCAAGTAACAGACAAATACTGAAAAGCCTCATAAGAAGTAGGAGGAACAGGCAGGACTTTAAAAAAAAAAGTACAAATGAGGAAAAGTAATCAGCAGTTCTGGAGCTATTATGATTTTCAGAGTGCGAGGCTTTTGCCAGTAAAAGGGGACCAGGTCTCTGCCCTTGAGCTTGCTTAAGAAGTTAATCTGTGTGTGAACTCTGAGTCCTTGGGATCACTCAGAGAAGTGATGGATGTCTGAGCCTGCAGTCTCGCTCTTGTACAAGTCAGAAGGCAAGGTCACATAGCAGTGGCATTAGGAGCTGGAGGCTCAGGTGAGACCCTAGTGCAGCCCTTGCAGAGGTGAACGTGTAACCCATGGCTGTAGCTGTTCTCTGTCAGGGTTGCTGCTGCTGTGCAGACATTCAGGAAGGGGCTCACAGGAGCAGGGCTGGGGTTGGAGTACCACAAACCAGGTATTCTTTGCCTGCTGTATCCATAATGAGCTGTGGCCTTCCTCCAAAAAATAGTTTGGAACAAGGCTTAAGAGGCTTTATTTTCTTTTTCACGTGCTGGTCCCAAAAGACAGCCAAAGGCTTCTGACTGCAGTTCAGAGAAGGTGCTTCCAGTTGCTTCACGCTTTTCTTCTGCACTTGTTCTGCCTCTCCCCTCCTTGTCCTGCTGGCCATAGAAAAGCGTCATTGTTCCAAGGTGTTCCCTGGTCGTGCTTCTCCTGCCATTCCATGAACTGTGAGGAGACTTCAAGGCAGTTGCCCATCTCCCCTTGATGTGGAGATCATGTCCTCTCTGCCAGGCATGGGTGGTTCTGGGCGTTTGGGAATTGTTTGGACAGTTCCCCTGAGCTTGGGGTCTCTGTGCCAGTCAGGTGGGGTGGGAAGGGGTCCCCCCAAAGCAGCATCAGCTCTGGGACCAAACCAGGCTTGAAAACCTCCCAAGGATGGAGCAGGCACAGCCTCTCCTGAGATCCCACTTCCCTTTTTGCCATGAGTGTTTTCATGGTGGAGAGCTTGGTGTATCCCAGCTGCTCTGCCAGTGATTCCCTGTGTCCCACTGAAACGTGGTGCACCTGGACTTGGCAGGGCCCCACCATTGTGGATGCCTGACAGAGGCCACAGATGGACACGGACTGTGCTTTGAAATGAAAGGTTTGTCCCTCGTGGGCAGCACAGCACTGGCAAACAGATATATGGAAATAGTTATATGGGATGTTGTGGCATGGCTTTGAATGAGGGGAGGATAAATAGGGAAAGTTGAAAATCAGCATTTACTTTCATATACAGTTGCATTGCTCTTTCAATTAAATAACTTGATGTGAGTTTTAAAAGGGAAAAAGACCCCTGAAGGCAGCTTAGAACAAGGTAATAGGAAAGGAGGAGCGGGGAGGGCACTGAGCCATAGAGCAGAGACGTGTGGTCAGTCCAGTTGTGCCAGCTGTAATGTTTATAACCCTGAGTCATCCTGTGACAGTCAGTGCTGCTGGCCCTCTGGGCAGGACCTGAGGTCCAGCTCTCTGCTCAGCCTGGAGGGCTTTGGGCCAGGCTGTGAGTGGGGCCAGGGCCCCTGAGAGAGGTGTTAACAGTGTGGTTCCTGTGCCGTGCTCCGAGCCGGGGAGGTTGAAACCAGGTCAGGGCTTCTTTTCATTGAGCTGACATTGAGGGGAGATGTGTTTTGGTTTTTTTCTTTTTAACCATCTGGCTGTAATAGAAGAAATAAATTGGAGCTTGTTTTCCAAAAATGAGAACATGTGCAGTCAACCAGCATCTTTTATTTTTATGCAGCACATCTAAAATAGACGCGAGCCTGCCTCTTTCGGAGCGAGCATCCGGCACCGAGTCCCGGCAGCGTTGGTGCTCCTGCCCTCTTCCTTTGTGCTCCCTCCCCTCGCTTCCCTGCTCCCACCACTTGGCAGTGAGCTGTTGAGGAAGTGACTTGGGTTTGGTGTGCCAGCCGGCCCCACGCGCCGGGGGGAAGGTGGCAGGGACACCAGGAGGGTGCGGGTGGGCAGCTCTGCTCCCCGCTCCCGGAGGAGAAGGAGGGAGCAGGGACACTTGTGGCAGCCCTCCTGCTCTGGTGGAGGGTGGAATTGGGTGGACAGGGAAGGTGTGGCTGGCCAGAGGAATTACTGGCAGGGCGCTCTCTGATGTCCCTGGAGCTGGCAGGCACCGAGGGTCCGTGCTTGAAGCTGTGTGCTCAGTGTGCAGAGGAGCAGCTGCTCAGAGTTGTTTCCTTTGGCAGTGGGGAGCATCTCCCCTCTCAACTCCTGCCTCCAGCACATGAGGAATCACGGAATCACAGAATCACTCAGGTTGGAAAATACCTCTGAGACCATGGAGTACAAGCTGTGCCCAATGCCCACCTTGTCCCCAGCCCAAAGCACTGAGTGCCACATCCAGGAATTCCTTGGACACCTCCAGGGATGGGCACTCCACACCTCCCTGGGCAGCCCCTGCCAGTGCTCCCAACCTGAACCTCCTCTGGCACAGCTTGGGGCTGTTTCCTCCTGTCCTGTCCCTGTTCCTGGGAGCAGAGCCTGACCATCCTGGCTGTCCCCTCCTGTCAGGGAGTTGTGCAGAGCCACAAGGTCCCCCCGAGCCTCCAGTTCCCCTTTCCTCTTTGATGTCCCTTCCCTGTGTTTGGGCAGCTCTGCAGTTGTCCAGGGCAGGGGAACAATCTGCCCAAACTGTCTTTTTTTTTTTCCATCAGGTCCGTGCAGGAGATGGGGATAATAACTTGCCTTGCAGGGGCATTGTGAATGTTAATTTGCTAATTATTTACAAAGCACATCAGAGTGCTGCTTCAGTTATACACAGGGTTATGATAACATCTAATTAGTAATTCCTTATGACGCTTCATTTTCTTCCTGCCATAAATATTGGCCTAATGTAGGGACAGCCTTGCCTGTGCCTGTCATCCAGTGCCTCAGAGGGAATGAAAGAAGCTGGATTTGATTTGTAAATGGTGCCTCTTTATCCCCCTCCTCCCATTCCAGCTGACCCACAAAACCACTGATCCCTTTGGTGAGCTGCTGCCTGGCTGGTGTCCATTGATGGGTAACTGCCTGGGGAGGACTCACCCCTTCCATGGAAGTCTCATCCCTCTGGCAAAGCCCCTTGCTTTTCCCTGCTTTCCCATCCTTCCCAGCCACACAGCTCTGTGCCTTTTCTTGCTGGGCAGGGGCAGGTGAGGGATGGCAGGCAGGAAGGAAGAGCTGCTGTGGGAAGGTCTCTGTCCTCCCTTTCCGTGGGACCGGGACCGAGAGCTGGGGTAACAGGGTACAAGATTTTCTCTCTGAGCTTTTCTCTCTCTTTCTCTCTGTCTTTGCCCGGGTTTGCACCCCATATTGTGCTGTTCTGTTTCGTGGTGTGTGTGCAGCATCTTGTCTTCGCTTTGGCCAGCGTGGATGTGAGATTTCATCCTGTAGTGTGTTGTTTTTCTCTGCTCCAAATAAATAGAACTCCGAGACCTTTGCTGTCCATCACACATTGCTGCTTTTACTCAGCTGTGAGTGGCTTTGGGCGCTTCTGAGGGTGTCAATATCCTGTGTGTTTAATGCTTCAGTGCAGTGAGTCCAGAAGCTTGTGATACCTATTTTTAGCGTTGAAAAGTTTTGACAGCTAAAGTAAACCTACATTATCCATCACTTGACAGCATCGTCACCAGCGTGCAGCTTGTCACTCTCGTTCAGAGCTGATTTTTCCAATGAAATTAAAACTATTGGCAGGGATGTGGTAGAAGTGTGTCAGAACGCAGCATGAAAATGACAGCAGCTACTGCCTAGTTTCAAAAAGAAAAAAGAGAGGAGGTGTTTGCATTAGAGGTCTTGAATAAAATGTTCCTCCTTGAGCCTTCCCATGGAAAAAGGAAGCGATCCCTGTTGTGTTGAGCTCTGGCTGATCCTTGTGGCCGGGGCGGTGGGTGCTGCAGAGGGATGTCACAAGCACAGCCCTGTCCCCGCTCGGGGGGAGCTCACCCACATGGTGTTGGGCACCCCATAAAACCCCCCTAGTGCTGGGGGAGAGCCTGTGGTGACTTTGGGCCCATGTGTGTGTCCAGAAGAGCTGCCCCAGTGCTTTGCTGCTGAGTGGGAGCAGGGTTCTCCTGCAGGTGCTGATCCTGCATGCACACAGGCGTGTGTTGTACCTGCACGGGGCCGGGGAGAGCAGCAGCCCTGTGAGCTGACACACAGCAGGTGATGAGACAGCCCCAGGGCTGCCAGAGCTCCAGGAGCCTTTGGCAAAGCTCCCAGGGGTGCACAGGGTGGGATTGTTGGGGTGTCTGTGTCTGGGCTGGATGGTCCTTGTGAGTCGCTCCCAGCTCAGGAGGTTCTTTGGGTGTCTGCAGAGTGCCCACGGTGGTGTGAGAGCTGCCAGCCACAAGCAGTGCCACGAAATGCAAACCTTACATTTTAGCCTGTGCCTGGGCCAGAGGTGGTTCCTGCCTCTTGTCACTTGTCTTGGTTTCACAGGGAAAGGTGCTGGCTCGCTGCCAGCCTCCACTCCCTGGAGCTCATTAGGAGCCCTTTTCAGGTCCCCTTGTAGTGAAACAACAGGGATCAGCTTTCCCTGGAGCTGATATATCTGCTGACCTCTCCAAAGGGAAAAAAAACCTCCTGTAATTCATTACCTGACTTCTGAGGAGGCTGAAAGGGAACTATTTGTGACTGAACAATACTTGCCTTTCACAACTCCCTTCCTAATCCCAAATAGAAACATGAGGCTGAGAAAATCTTTCTGATAGCAGGGAGTGTGGATACATTCAACCCAGTATAATTTTTCATGGCATTAATGTTCTGTAATTGCCAAGGGTTGGTTTGCAGCTTTTTATTGGCCAAAGTGAAGGCAGCCAGTGTTAAACATCAGTTTGAGGGGGCAGAAGCGATTGTGATGATGGTGTGATGGTTTTCCATCAGTGCCCCCTTGTGAGATGCTGCATCACAGATATCCAGTTTTAAAGCTGAGGTTTAAGAAAAAATAATGCAAGCTAAGTCAACTTTCTTCTTCAGTTTGTGACTGAATACAAGATGTCTCGAGTCAAACTGTCCCCTGCTAAGCAGAGACAGCCCTTTGCTCCTGCCAGGTGCGTGGGGCTACACAGGCACAGAGTGACATTCTGGGGTGAAGGCAGGGCTTGGCCACATCATCCACAGGGAACTTCGAGGGCCAGGCTACGTGTGCAGGGCTGCAGTTTTCCCAGGATTCTATGGAAAAGGGCACTGATGTCCCAGTGTGCCCAGTGCCTGCAAGCACCACCAGCATCATCTGTGCGTGTGGGATGTTTGGAGAAGCACCAAAAGTGGCCGTGGGCATCATTGGTGTTCTCCAGGGGATGTTCCTGACAGGTGATCAGTGGCTGGTGGGCCCCAGGTCGAGTCCTGAAAGGTGCTTGGTGAGAGCAGGTGATAATCACCTCAGGAGCTCCACCGTGGCTTGCAGAAGGACCCGAGTGGCTCCGGGTGTCTGGAGGGTGGGGACAGAACGCACCTCCAAGGCCACCTGTGCGTGCAGGTGAAAAGTAAGACAGATACAATCATGAATTTTTGAAGCACCTTGGCTTTGTAAAGTAAGCCTTAGTTAAGGAGATATGGTCTGCAGAGCCCTGTGTGAGTGCTGGCAGATGCTCCTCGGATCTCACCTTCCTGCTGTGCTCAGGGTGAGTCACTGTGCTGAAGTAACTCCCTTTTCTCTGCTAATCCATTGTTAAAGTGATATTAACTGCTGTGTGCTAATTAGCAGGTGTGCCAGGGTGTGAGAGGCCCAGGATGTTGATGAGGGTTGATAAACACACCTTTATGCAGGATACAGACCTGGATTGTGTCTCCCTTCCTTGCACCACAGAAGTGCTGTGTTGTGGGACCTTTCTCCTCTGGGCTCTGTGGTGGGATCTCCACATCTCAGCTTGCTATTTGGGAGAGCCTGTGGGCTCCCTGGAAGGTTTATAGGATCACAGAACATCTGGAGTTGGAAGGGCTCCACCAGGATCATCCAGTCCAGCTCCTGTCCCCCTGCACACCCCAACAGTCCCACCCTGTGCATCCCTGGCAGTGCTGTCCAAACATTCCTGGAGCTCTGGCAGCCTTGGGGCTGTGCCCATTCCCTGGGGAGCCTGGGCAGTGGAAGAACCTTTTCCTGATCTCCAGCCTAACCCTGCCCTGGCACAGCTGCAGCCATTCCCTGGGTCCTGTCCCTGTCACAGGGAGAGATCAGAGCTGCCCCTCGGGAGGAGCTGCGTCCCCATTGAGGCCTGACCTAAGTCTTCTCCAGCCTGGTGGGATTCATCCTGCCAGAAGGATGGAAGGAAAAGAGACTTTTCCCAGTGGTATCATTACTTCACTGAGGAGGGGAGGGTCATTTTGTGCCCAGCTACAGGGCTGAGCTCATGGCTACTTCTTGAAGCTCCTGGAGGTGACATTCCTTGCAGCCATCCCTCTCTGGAGCTGGCCTGGCCGTCTCCGTGCCGTTTCGGGCAGAATGTGCTGTCGGGCATATTTGAGGCTGGCTCAGAACAGGTTTTGGTAGTTGCTGGCTGGCGCAGGAGAGCCCTGCTGTTTACACAAGCTGGCTCGCGCCCTCGGAGGAAGCCCACATCAAAAGGGTGTATCCCAGTGCGTCAGCGGGGCCGGGAGCCAGGGCCAGGCCTGGAAGTGCCTGTTCTCCCCAGCGGGAGCGGGCACGCCGGGCTGGCNCTCCCCTGGAGGAAGCGTCTCATTCCTCGGGAGGAGGGTGGGTTGGATCCTGCGTGACTCAGGAGAAGGCATCCCTTGCCTCTCCCTCCATGCATCTCTCCATACGTTGGGCTTGCTGTTTATGGCTTGCTGCTTTGTGCTCCAGTGCTGTGGGTCACGACTGAAGGGGAAAGTCACTGCTTTTCTTTTACACATCTGCACTGAACCTTCTGGCTCTGCACAACTCCCTGCCAGGAGGGGACAGCCGGGGGCATCAGGCTCTGCTCCCAGGGAACAGGGACAGGAGCAGAGGGAACGGCCTCAGGCTCGGCCAGGAGAGGCTCAGGTTGGACATCAGGAAGAATTTCCCCATGGAAAGGGTGGCCAGGCATTGGCAGGGACTGCCCAGGAAGGTTTGGAGTCTCCATCCCTAGAGGTGTCCAAGGAATTCCTGGATGTGGCAGTCAGGGCTCTGGGCTGGGGACAAGGTGGGCATTGGGCACATCTTGGACTCGATGGCCTCGGAGGTCTTTTCCAATGAAATGATTCTGTAAAACCCACCAGTGGTTACACTGATATCTGAAGCCTTCTGCAAGCTGTTTTTACAGCAGCTCCTGCTTTCCTGGGGGTTCTGGCCATGCCAAGGGTTTGCTCTGGGTAGCAGGAAGAGATGTCCCACACTGCTGTGGCAGGGTGCAGATGGCCCCGGCGCTGGAGGCAGAAGGGTGGTGCTGCCTTTTGCCCTCCAAATCGGAAAATCGCTGCAGACAATCGCTGCTGATCTGTCGTAGTAAGCACCTGTCCCTCCTGTGCAGTGTGGCAATGTGCTTGCTGTGCCTGTGGGAGCTGGTTGTGCACACCTGTGTGTAGGGACACGCCGTGTCTGCTCCGATGGGAGCGATCCCGTTCCGATGGCAGCGATCCTGGATGGGCGGTGTGGGAGCTCTGACCTGTTCCAGTGGGCCAGAGGTGGCCGTGCCCCAGTGGACCCCGTGGCCCTCTGAGTCACTCGTGGCTCGCCAAACCTGCTCGTCTGCTCGGGGTTTACAGGTTCCTAGTGCTGAAAGCTGCTCTCCCCTTTGTTTGTCCTGCAGATGGGAGCTGTTGGTTTGCTCATTCAGGGTTCAAATTCACCCTGATGCTGAGGATTGTTTAGGCTCCCCAGTCCAAACAGTGTCTGATCCCATCTCTCCTTCAGCCCTCTGCCACTGTCAGGGTGGAGCACGCTGGTGCTGCTGGGGTGTGCCTGTGGTCGTGGGGGGACCTCGTGCTGAGCGTGGGTGGATCTGTGGGAAACATCTGCGGCTGTGAGTGCTGAGATGAGAAGTTAAATTCAAGGTGCTGTTTGAAGTGGGCTCAACCTCACTGCTCACTCCTGTTCCTGGTCACGGGGGCTGTAAGGATGACTGTGCCATGTCAAATTGCTTCTCTGATATCTTGTCACTGTCCCAAAATAGAGTCAGCTCCTCCCTTGCTCTGCACCCACAGCACCCGGGCGTGTGGAACCCCAGAGCCTCACTCCAGCTGTTAAATCCTTTCAGTCCCACAGCAGTGTGTCCAGCCCTGGGTTAGAACCAGGCTCCTGCCCGTACCTTTTGCCATTTTATTTTGTTCTTTCCCTCATGGTTCTGTCCTTTTCCCAACTTGCGGTCACTGCTGGCTTGCAGAGGGCGGGACTGCGACGGTTCGGGTATTGCTCAATACTCGGTATTTGTGAAGTATCACGCAGAGTTGGAAATGTTAATTGTAATTAATTTGATTTCTGCTTGTAAAGAATAAGTACTGTGCTGTCTGCTTCCTTTTCAGAGCAGTTCCATACCTGTTTTTCTTGCCCCATGTATGTGATGCAGAGGCACGGTGGGGGATAAACACAGATGGGTTGGGTTCTGTGTTGGTATTTCTTATTTATAGCAACCATTAGCCAGCCCTGGTCTGGAGGATGCTGCTGCTCAAATCTTAATCCAGAGACAGTTATGTGGAAGTAGGGAATTAAGTAAAACCAGATCTATGCGTAATTTCTAATTCCTTGAGTTCCCCATCCTGGAAACCCTTCTGCACCTGTGTCCAGCTCGGTGCGTTTTTACCGTGGCCTCCCCAGAAGCACCGTCCAGATAGGTACCCAGGGAAACCCTCGGGGTCGGGGGCAGAGGCAAAAGGCACAGCGTAGGTCGGAATGTTTTATTTTGTGTCTCGCTGGTGAGCCGCTGCCTGCAAGCACAGCAGAATCCCGAGCACTGTGGAGCTGCTGCTCTCGGAATGGTGCGGCAGCGAGTCGCCTCTGTGGGCTGACTGGGGATTAGTTCTTGGCTCCTCTCGCAGCGCTGGTGAGTTAAAGTCACCCCGGAGGGATGTCCTTAGGAATTCAGATTTCAGGAGCCAGCGGGGTTGAGTGGCAGCTCGTCTGAAGCCTGTGACGGGAGGAATTAATCAGGAGAGGGAGGGAGGAAGAGACGGAGGGAGGGAGGAAGGGAGGGATGGCAAAACCCCAAACCTTCAAACACACCCAATTGACCCATCTCATCTTAGCGTGAAACTTGGCAAGTTACACCCACTCCGGAGCAGCGGGGGAATGAAATGCTGGCGCTTCCTCCTTTCTGTTAGCGGCAGCTGGGGCTTGGGAAGCACAGCAGGCAAAGATGTTTGTGCTGTTGATGATGAGCGGTAAGAGCCGGCCGGGGGCAGCGGGAGCAGCTGGGGAAATGTCTTTGGGGGGGGGGCTGTGTGTCCGGGAAGGCTTTCCTCTCCCAATTCCTGGCTTTCCCCGGCGTGGACAGAGGTGTTGCTTTCTCTCGGCTGTGTTTAGTCGGGTTGTCAAGTGCTGTTTGCTTTTCCAGGGTTTGCGCCGCTCGCCCGGGCACCGGGGGCTCAGAGTGATTGAATGGTAGCTAGGGACCTCAAAGCTGAATTCCCTGAGAGAGAAAATGCAGTATCGAGTTACTGACTGGAGATGTTCCCTTCTCCAGCTGTCTGGCTTTATTTCCCGTAATTACAGGTTGCCATGCTCTTTAATTGTTGAAAATGAGCCCCGTGAAAGGTTTCAACTTGACTCGGGCTCTGCTGGGTGTCTCTGCGAGGTGGGGAGAGCCGGGAGGCGGTGAAGGGCACTGCTGCTCCCCGAGCGGGGAGGGCTGGCCGGGCCGGGGGGCTCACACTTCCCAAAGGTTTGGGAACGCTGCGGAGCCGGGACTGGGGGAACCTCGTGCGTATGGAGCTGCTCATTTTATCCCGGTTCCTTCAGCGATCGCTTATCAAGCTATTTAATATCCCGGGCGCTATCTCTGAATCTAAATTGCCTAATTCTTGGGTTGGTGACAGGAAATGTGAGCACAGAGCCCTGGCTCTGCAATTCCTGTGACTAAGCATCAGGGCTGAGCACCAGGCAGCAGCGCTGCCTCCTGGCCCTGCGCTCTGGGGGACGGGCCCCCCGTCCTGTCCCGGCTCCCCAGCCCGACCTGCTGTCCCCGGGGCTGCTGGGACAGTGTCGGGGATGGCTCCTGCTTCCCGAGGGGCAGGGGCTTGCCTTCCCAGGGGCAGGGATCAGCCCTGGCTCAGAGCTGTGCAACCCATCAGCCATGAGTAATCCTCCGGGACGGAGGCAAAGGATAGTGCATACCTTTTTCTGGGAATTAAGTCACTCTGGAGCTGTTGGAAATGTGCTTTCCTAGTTTGGTTTCATATACCAGAGCCCCGTCGCTGAGCTGGCTGTTAGTTCCTTGGATGGTGTTTTAATATTGCAGGAGGGATTTACATTTCCACACGTGATCAGGGCTGTGGAACGAAGCGAGCAGGTTTGGTGGGTGTCCCTGGCTTGCCTGTTTTTCCCCATCCTTGCAGAGTTAAAAGTGATCTGTGCATTATGGAAAAGGTGTGGAGAATTGCTGTGCTAAGCACGGCACACGGAGCTGAGGGATCAGGTGCCCAAATGCGGCTGGCCTGGTTATGCTTCCTGGGGAACTCGCTCTTTAAAGGGTGCCTGTCTGGTTTCTAACTTGTTTTGAGGCAGAAACACTTTATTTTTCCAAAATGCCTGACAGGAAAAAAAAAATCAGCCAAACCGCAAATTTGCATCGTTTAAATGTTTGCTTGAGCTTTATGCTTGTGCTCTGGGAAATCAGTGGTAGGACTCCTGCTGGAATTGGTGTTGAGAAGAAGCATTGATTTTGCACTGGCACTGAGTCTATTAGGTGTCAGTATTTGGAGCAGATTCGTTTGTCTCTAATGAAGTTACACACTGTGGCTTGGGCTGCAGGTAATGGTTGTTTGGAAATGAACCTCCAGGAAAACACAGCTAGTTCCCTGCAGGATCAGTGGCCTGGGCTGGTCCAGGAAATGCCTGGGAATCCTCCTGCCAGAAGCTGGGGCAGAAATGGGAGCTCCCTGCTTAGGAGCGCAGGTTGGCTTGGGTCTGCACTGTGACCTCACTGTGTGCGTCACGCAGCGAGACCTCATTGCTTCCCTTTGGCTCTGATGAGTTCCCCAGTGCTGGTCTTCTCTCGGTTCTGAGACTTATTAGCTCAAAAAATTAAAGGGTCTTTGATGGGGGGCAAAAAAAGGCTGCTAGAATAAAATACCAGCTTCTAAATAATTAATTGTCAAGACAAATCGTGTGCAAAAGTAACAGCGGCATTGAATCTGAGCAAGAATTCATCAAGGAGGACGAGTCTCTACTGATGTGTCTTGCTGGGTATTCTTTCGTTAAACTGGCGACTGTGAGGAGCGTTCCAGGGAGTTTTATGGCCCAGTAATCCATTGCTGGATGAGGGGAATACATTATTTATAGATTAGAGTGTTTTAACATCCTCGCATGGGGCGGTTAAGGAGGTCAGAACGCAGAGCAGTGGAAATGGGATTAGCCCAGCTGTGCCACAAGCAGTGCAGAAGCAGGGGGTGAAAGGGAAAGTTACCATGTAGATGTTGATGTTTTTGTTGTGCTTCACAAGGTACAGGTCACAAAAGGGTTAGGGGTTGTTAGGACCAGAATGTTGTGACATCTCAAACTGTAAGTGAACTGGAAACAGACACGACCATCCTTTGCCCTGGTTCAGCAGACTCGCTCCCGGCAGCGTGTTTGTGCTCCCGGTGGGATGGAGGCAGAGGACTTGAGGAAGGGGGAGAGTTTGTGAGACCTGCCAGCCCCTCCTTCCTTGCAGGGGAAGCTGTTGTGTTGTTCCACGTGTGAAGCCTCTCTGCGTGCCCCGTGAGCCGGCGCTGTGGCTGCCAGACAGCTCCTTGATTCACTGCAGAGTGCTTTTAGTGGAATTGCTTTCTGAGGCTTCCAATTAGGCTTGCCATGCCAGTTGGGATGTGATGTTCTCAGGCAGCTTGGAGAGCCCTCAGAAGGCCAAGCACAGGAGTGACCCGGGCAGGGAAAGGGGGTGCCCATCAGGCAGGACCTGCAAGGCTGAGCCCAGGGAAAGCTCTGCTCTGGGGAAGGGGCTCGGCTCCTGGTTTGCCCCAGGGATCTCCGTGGTCTCACTGCTTCCAGCACCCACAGCGGTTCCCACTCTGCTCTCTGCCTTTGGTCTTCCCAGCCACGAGCTCTGGGCTGGCAGGCTGGAGATGGGGAAACCAGCAGTGGTTCAACTCTGGCACTTCCTAGTAGTGTTTTGACAGATGTCCCGTGGTGGGACCTGATGGTCTTAGCGCTCTTATCCAGTGGTAACAACTGTATGATTCCATGGTTCTGGAGCGTGGGGTAGTTAGGAGCTCAGACTCCTGGTGACATTAACAGAGTTTAACAAGTGGCCAGGCACGCAGGGCTGCAGGAGCTGTGTGCCTGTTGTCAGGAGGAGCACGGAGAATGTGCCGTGGTGCCACTTGAGCAAGACTGGGACGGGATAAATTGTGTCACCTTGCATCGCCAGAGGTGCCCCTGAGTTCCAGGGAATGAGCAGCACCTCTGGAAGCTGATCTGGGGCTGACCACAAATCACCCTGCACACGTACATCCTGCTGCAAGGGCACGAGTGTCTGCAGGCCGGGACATTGCCCAAAAATCAGCCATGTGGACTCAGGAATGTGCAAGTCACAATGGGTGTGCTCTTCTGCGGGTGTAAGGGGAAGAGGGGTGCCAGTGGGCAGCCATGGGGTCGGGAGCAGTTGTGTTTATTTCTGCAGAGGCAGAAACAGTTATTTTCTTCTGAAAGCTGCTCTGCATTTCTGTTTCTGTTCTCCCTTCCAATTTGGAAGCGATGGGCTCAGTTTCTCCTGTGAGGTGCAGAGGAATGAGCCACTTGTTGAGGGGATGTGATACTGGATAATAAGTGCAGAAACAGCTCTGGAGTAGCAGTGTCTTTATGAAGGAAGAGTTTTCCCTGTGTGTGTAGGAAATGTCCCTTTCACTAGTGCTGGAGCTGTGACCCCTCCAGAGATGAAGTTGAGTAGTGTAGGGCATCAGCAGGGCAGAGCTGCAGCTGCAGGAGCTGGGGAAGTTGCCAGACCTTTCCTGCAGCGTTTTGTCCAAAGCCAGAAAGTGGTTTGGGGGTCTCTGAAATAGGAGGAGTTGGACAGAAGAAGGGAAGTATGTAGGTTTTGCATGAATACCTACTTGCCGTGTTTCTGGGAGATGTCAGGATACCTTACACTGCCCAGTGATACCCTCACAGCAGCTTGGCTTCACAGGTTGGAAACTGCTGTAGCACTCAGAAGCCCCTGACTTTCCCAGGTGAGCAAACAGCCCTCTGTGCTCCCAGTCCAGTCCCTCCGAGAGGGAGAACAAAGAGCTGTCTGCTTCCCAGCTGGGAATTGCTTTGCTGTTCATTTGCATGAACCTGGGTGGGGAAGGTGTATTCAGAGCGTGCCCCAGGCCCTCAGACACTGAAAGGGAGACAAAGAATCCCCATTGCGCAAGGCCACCCCTGGGAAGGGAGCTGGGAAGCTGCTGGGTGCAGCCACCTCACAGAAGCACAGAATCTTTTAGGTTGGAAAAGATCTTTAGAGTCACTGGGTCCAAGCTGTGCCCGATCCCCTCCTTGTCACCAGCCCGGAGCACTGAGTGCCACCTCCAGGTGTCCCCTTGGACACCTCCTGTAGTGCAGGAGCACTGGCAGACCAACCCAGAGGTTGTGCCTGATCCTGCCAGCTTTCCCCAGGGCTGCTGAGCTGTGCACAGGCTGCTCCTTCCCCTCTCCTGGTGAGGGATCCCGGGAGAGAGGCCCCTGGGCAGGAGCTGGGCCCGGAGTGCTGCAGGGTTCCGGGGGGGTGTGTGATGGTTGGGTGATGGCCCCAGCCCTGCGCAGGGAATTAAAGCAGTGCCTGAGAGCCTTTGTCAGGCACCCCGTGCCTTTCGCTGTAGGTGACGTGTAACACGTGCCAAAGGTTGTTCCGGTGAAAAATGACTGACGTGCTTCTTTTAGCAGTAAAATGAGCCTTTTCTTTCTTCTTCTGCAACAATGAAAATCCGGTGGGTTTTTTTTCTCTGAAGTGGGAGGAAAGTTGTGTTTTTATTGACTCCCATGGCCCCCCATGGTGAGTTGAGGGTGCTGCTGTAAGAGGTGTGAGGTGGGCAGCAGAAGCACACACAGCCAGGGAGACTTGAGGCACAATCCAGAACTCAGTTCTCTTGGAAGTTGCAGGATAAAATTTATGACAATAAAAAGCCAGTGGGAGTCAGTTCCTTGCTGATTTTTCTTCCAAATTAATCTTAATGCTTCAGTAACATCTGGATGATTGCTTGGTAATCTTTTTCTGGGAAGTGCTTTTGTGTGTGTGTGTACTTTGTTGTGGAGTGATAAATCACTGTAATTTACCAGCCTGTTTTTTAAAAATTTGGAAAGTCATACTGTGTGATGTGTTCCTTCGAGCTGTCATTCCTGGAGGCACCTGAATGAATCCATGACATTTCAGCTCCTGTTTACTGCTTCAAACAGGTCTTTATGCTTGACATGGTTACCTGAGCATACCTTTAAGTTTGGAGTTTATGGAGAGTGTTTTTAAAGGGAGATTTTTGAGGAGGAGTAAGATGCAGTCACTTGTTTTAAGCCACCTGAAACTGGGAAATTCATACAAATGCCCAGAGCTCCATGAAGTCTGAGGACCCATTGGGAAAATCCCTGGGAGCCCTTGGTCTTGGGCTGTGCATTCCCACCTGGCTCAGCCAGTGCCTCTCTCCTGAAATGTGCCCTCCAGCCTTGGTGCAGCAGGGGCTGAGGCAAGAGAAGGGCAGAGTTGCACATCCGTGTAGGTGCTCCAACAGCTGAGTCTGTATTTCCAAACACTGTGAAGCAATGCAGGGAATGGGCAGTGACCGTCTGGGGCCATGAGAAAATTGCAGAGCCCTTGGTTTGTGCTTCTGGGCAAGTGGAGAGAGAGAAACCAAGGCTTTTTTGGGAGCCATCTGCAGGGCTTGGGCTGCTGGAGCTGCATCTTAGGGAAAAGGGGCTGGGTTATTTGGAAATAGAGGCATTGCAGGGAAGGTGTGCTGGCAGCCTCCAGGGAACAGCTGGAGCTGTGGCAGGGGATGTTTAGGTTGGATTTAGGGAAAGATTCTTTCCCCAGAGGGTGCTGGGTGCTGCCCAGGGAATGGGCACAGCCCCGAGGCTGCCAGAGCTCCAGGAGTGTTTGGACAGCGCTCCCAGGGGTGCACAGGGTGGGATTGGTGGGTGTCTGTGCAGGGACAAGAGCTGCACTGGATGATCCCTGTGAACCCCTTCCAACTGAGGATATTCCGTGGTTCTGTGATTCTGTCAGGTGCTATGGGAAATGGGAGCTGGGGCTGTTCTGCTGCCTGAGGCAGGACAGCGATTCCCTCGCCAGAAGCAGATAGATGGAAACGAAATAATTGCTAATCCCAAGTCTGTGATGACAGGAAAAACAGCTCCAGCTTTGTGTGAGCCCCTGGACCCAGGATCACGTATCCTCATGTGACTGTGGAGCTCTGGTTTCAGCCCACGCCGGAGCTCTCGGGTACAGCTGCAGGATAAATCCAGCAGGGCCCCTGGGCAGCTCCCGACGTGCTCGGGGTGGGAGGTGTCCCACGAGGAGGACACCTGCAGGCAGCACGGCCCTCGAGTGTGTAAGGCACAGATGCACGGACGTGCAAGCCCATGGGAGGCGTGTCAGTGGAGCGTGCCCTTCTTGCACAGCTGAGCCACGCAGAGCATCGCTGGAGTGCTGCAGTGAATGCATGTGTGGTGCTGAGGAGAAATGTGCTGGGCAAGAAAGGCTGAAGCCTCTGGAGGACCCACAGCCCCTGGACAGCACGTGGTTACACAGGCAAGTCAATATGTTAAGAGAAAAAAAAATAACCCCTGCAGACCAAAATGTGCAGGGCTGTAGGGACAGCACGAGCAGACTGCGATTCCAGGCTGTTCCTGTGGGTGCTCTTGGCTGGAGGTGAAGCTGGCTCCCTGCTCGTGTGGGACACCGTGTTATCCCCTGGGGCCTTTCCTCAGGCTCAGAATCACAGAATCCCAGAATCACCGAGGCTGGAAAAGAGCTCAGAGATCATCAGGTTGAAGCTGTGCCCGATGCCCACCTTGTCCCAGCCCAGAGCACTGAGTGCCATGTCCAGGCCATCCTTGGGCACCTCCAGGGATGGGAATTCCAGACCTCCCTGGGCAGCCCCTGACAGTGCTTAATTTCCCCCTTTCCATGGGGAAATCCTTCAGACGTCCAGCCTGAGCCTCCCCTGAAGTCTGCACGTTTCCAGTGCATTTTGCCGAGAGCCATTGTCTAAAGGGGAACAAGAAGTCTGAGGGATTGCCTTTGGGTTAATCTGGGGTCCAGCCAGCCTCATTTCTAGGACACAGACCTGCCATCCCTGTGACCACGTTCTGTGCAGCCTGAGGTGGGATCCTCAGTCCCAGCTCCAGGGTTTCCTGGGTCGAGGGGCCCGTCCTGCTGGTCCCCAGAACCTGCTCAAGCTGTGCTGTGCCTATCCCAAGGTTTGATCATCCTGTGTGTGAAATGGCTGCCCAGCCCGTGTTCCCTCAGCAGGTTTAGGAGGAGCACAGCTCACCTGGCATGCACACAAGATTGCAGATATTTAGCTCCTTCAGAGCAATCTTGAACCTGCTCATCAGAGTGTGCATCTCACTTGAAGCCACTCCAGCTGTGCAGAGCTATTTTTGTACAGGAATCTTTTGAAATTTTAATGCACTTTTTGCTCATTGAACCCCGAAATGAGTCACTTAAGGGAGCAGCAGCAGTTTTTCAAAACCTCTGCCTACCTGTTGCTTCCACTGACTTTTCTGTAACCTGCTTTGGGCCTCTATTATTCATGGCAAAAGTAAAACACATCCAAGAGAAGCCAGGTGTTTCTCAGGAGGGTGATGGGATTCTTGGGGTGTCCTGTGCAGCATCAGGAGTTGGACTCGATCCTCGTGGGTCCCTTCCAGTTCAGGATATTCTGTGGATCCGTGGTTTGAGGTTTTGGCAGGATGCAGAAGGCTGCTGAGAAGGAATCAAGGACCAGAACATTTTCAGCAGGTATATAAAATTTTACCCTTCTATCAAATTCTTAAAAATAAAACCTGCTTTTGAATACAGGAAGATAAAACCTCGTCGGGGTTGTACGGCTCGCAGAGCTCCTGATTCATTGTCTAAATGGCAAGGAAATGTCTTGCCTGGCTCAGTCTGCAGCGAGATGTGAGTCACGTCCCCACGTTGCTCAGAGTTGGGCACAGAAGGGACAGACTTCACGCCTCCCTGGCAGCTCCTGCTTTTCACAAGCCCGCTCGCACCAGACGGCACCGCAACGTGTTGCCGTGAGGTTCGGAGCAAAACCCTCCTGAGGTCTCAGAAAGTCAATCCATTTGTGTGGAAGCCTCTCCAGCCTCCTTCTCAGCTCCCCACTCGAAGGCCTTTCAAAAACCTGGAGTTCTCAAACTTCTGGAGCTCGCTGAGGCTTCCAGCCCGAGCTCTTGGGAGTCTGGAAACGAAAATCACTTTTTATTGCTCAAGCTGGACCAAATTTCATATTTAGCGTCTCTGCTGGTAAAATTGACAGAGCTATAAGAGGATTATCTTCGTCCAACCTCTCTTTTTAAACCTAGCAGAGGAATGCCAGAGGCCAGGGATTCATATTCCACTATGCCTGACCTACAATTTATTGCAACATTATCCCAAAGTAATTGAGTGGGTCCCACAAGACTGTGTAGCAGCCAAATTGTGGAGGTGCATGTGACTCCTTTCACTTGATTTTAGAGGTCTTTTCCGTGGAGCAAAGTGAGTTGGAGGTTTGTGGTTCCCTGCTGAAGCTGTGCCGTGCTGAGCACAGCCCCTGCTGTCCAAGGAGATCCTTGTCACCACCATGGGCACCTCAGCTGGATGAAGGGGTGACCTTGAAGGTTCCTTCCAGCCCAAAGCATTCTGTGATTTATTCTGGCTTTATTTCAGCGGTACAGCAAGGGAACTTCTCCGTCAGTAAAAGGGGCTTTGAGACACAGGGAGATTTCAGGTACTTGCCTGTGAATCCCTGGAATTAGGTTGAAGAGTGGAGCCCTAATCTAGCACCTTCTCTCTCAGACACAGCTTTAGCTTAAGCTTCGCCACTGAATAACCCACTAAAGCTGTCAGGCAGCCAGGGTGCTGCATGCTGAAATTCTTGGCTTGCAATTGAACAGAATCCTCTAGCATTTAACAACTCAGGGAAAAAATAAGGGCCCTTAGCATTAAATACCCCTGGCCTTCTCTGATAAACATCCCCCCACATCTGAGCTCAGTGTTCTCTGGAAACGTTGAATACGTGAAAATGAGCGGTGGCACGGAGGGTAGGGAAGCACCGGGGGCATGAGCCCGCCCCGTGTGAGTCCTGCAGGTTATTTATTCCAGGAGAATAATGACAGAAAATGGCTTTCCCCGGGGACAGCTTTGTGCAGCCCTGGGCTCATTCAGCAGCCCCGAGCGGGATGTGAAATGCCACCTGTTGGCACGAGCTGTTTCACTGGGGACGGGCTGGGATGGGCTTGCTGATTCCTTGCCGGGCTGAGTGTGATTATCTCAATAGCTGCACTCGAAAGCTGTTATTTAATTTCCATTGTGACGCTGTAATAGCGCTCAGAGGATTACGTGGGAATGGATGTGGGGAGCCTGATCCCTGAGAGCAGGAGGCTTTCAAACCGTGTGCCTGGCTGGGTTATGGGGGTTTCTGACAGCAATTGAGTGGGGTTTGCACAAAATGACCATTTGTGCCTCAGCTTCTCACAGCCTGCTGCAGATAACTGTGGCTCCCTCTGCTATCGGGGAGGCAGGTGCTGTTTTTAGTAAGGGAACGTTGAAAATATTCTGAATACAACTCTTTGTTAGTCCAGTGCAAGACCATTTTCATTTTAAAGCAGCAAATATTTCAGCTGGGCTTCCATAATGGGTATTAGTTTTTAATTATTTTTGGCATTTTCCCTGATTAAAAATGGAATTTATTACTCTTCTAGTTGTAATTTTATTTACTGACTTGGCAGGTAGCATTGCTCCTGGTTTCTTTCATGTAATCTTGAAAAAGCTGGATGGCTCTTGCGTTGATGTTTTTTTCACCTGAATGGACTGAGAAATTATTGGTAGAATTTTGACATCTTAAGGTTGGTGGAGCTAACAACTTATTAATTGTTGTTGTTTGAGCATCGGGTTAGCCTTGTGTGACATCAGTCAAAACTTCACGGTCAGTCTACTCCAGGATGCCGATATCTGGTCTCCCTTCAACTATATTAAAATTTATAGTTAGCTGTCATGATAGTAAATGGGATTTGTTTTGATTTATTCTTCTCTGTGTGCAAATTCCAACCCACTGTGGTGCACGTAACCTGTTGTGCATCATCTTTGGCTGAGTACATCCCTAAAAATTGTCCCAGCAGAGGCATGCACGGTCCTTATGAAGGATGTCCTTTCTGTGGGAATTTATCAACCTGTTACAACTGGCACAGCAAAGTAATCAACAAAATTAGACAGCGTTTGGGGTTTTTAATTTTATGTTGGTGTTAAGAACCGTGTTTAGTGCTGTTATTTATGACATGCCTTAAATACAGGCTAAGTTAGGAAACACGTACAGTGGGACGTGTTATTTATCTGTTCACAGCGTGTGGCATTCTCCAGAATATTCCCCCCAAACTGCTTAATGAATTAATTGGGCAAAAATCACCCCCGACAGATAAATAATTCTTTTCTGTTTCACATGGCTGGATCGTGTTTAAGCAGAGAAAACCTCCAAGCAATGTTCCTGTGGGATTCCCAGTTCCCAATTAAGTTTAGGCTGGCAGGTTGGACTGGGAGCTGTCCTCCTGTCTCCATTAATCTCCATCTGGAAGTTCTCTGGAAAAAGCCAGGGGATCTTTGCTGGGAACAGGAGAACTAATAACCCTTGCTTCACATCCATCCCTGCTCCAAGCTGGAGCCAGGGACGAATTCTGCCAGAATTGTGCAGAGCTTTGACTCTTGGTCAGTTCAGTGAAGTTGCCCGTCAGAGGTGTGGGAAGCAGCGAGCTCGGCCCGGCGCTGTGGGACAGTGCAGAGCTCCTGTCATGTGAGTGCTGGGATGGAAACATCCCCCGAGTCTGCAGGAGCCAGCTCCCACTCCAGCAGGGCTCAGCTCTGCCCAGCTCTCACGTGATGACACTTGAGTGTCTTCCCTCTGAGTCTACAGCACGTTTCTGGGGAAGGAGAGAAGATGGATTCTGGAAATCTTGCATAAACAAATTACACTTGGCAGGCGGGATGCTGCCATGCTCTTCCCAGCTTGCTAAGAGTTCCAGTAAAACGGGCTCTGATACAGAAATAGCCCAGAAGAGAGGCTGGGTCAGGAGAAACTGGAGCCAAAGCAGGGCTGTACCTTCTCCCTTTGAAGCACCATCCTGCCTGTGTTTGCATTTTCTGCAGTTTTCCTCATGTATTGGCAAAGAAATGTCAGGGTAAGTTTCCTGAAAACAAAGGAGTGAATGAATGAAGTCTTTTTCTCTCTTATTCCTGAAGCTGGTTATGGGCTTTTCTTGTTTTCCCCTAAGCCAGTTAGGTTGGGCTTTAAAGAGCAAACCTCAAACCCCAGACAATGCAGTAAAGCCAAAAGCTTGGAGCAGGTGTTGCCCACTTGTTCAAACAAGTCCAGGGCTTGTTTCCTTTTCAGAACGCAGTTGGAAGTCAGGCCTTAAGGAGGAAAACTAAAATGGAACAATTGAGCATGAGCTCAGAGCGGCGGCCCTGTGCCCCAAAATTGTGTATTTACGTGTGGGGCTGTGAGAGGAGCAGGTTATTAACCCTGCTGAGCCCTGGGAGCGGAGACACAGCCTCACTCTAAACCTTCCCAGAGTTCTCCAGCCCTTTTGTTTGTTGGGAGGATTAACTGCAATCCCTTTGCCCTCCTTGTGGCTGCCCCTGGATCCCTGGCAGTGTCCAAGGGCAGGCTGGACAAGGCTTGGAGCAGCCTGGGACAGTGGAAGGTGTCCCTGCCCCTCTTAGGGGGTGGCACTGGGGCAGCTTTGAGGTCCCTTCCAGCCCAAAGCATTCCATGATTCAGTGATTCCCATATTGTTGGTGCCTCACAGGCTGGGCTTTTCTCAATGTTTCATGCCTCAGATGAAGCCGTGGTTTTTGTGAGCAGCTCCACGAGACGTGGTTGTTTGAGTTGGCAGTGTTGGCACAGCTTCCTGCCTGCCCACAGCTGGACTGTTCCTGGGAAGGCTTTTCCCCCTGGCACCTGCACCCCTGTGCTGTGCAGTGCTGGGCACGGCCACCCAGTGGGGTTTTGTGGTGCCAGTGGGGTTCCTCCAGAGCCTGGGATGCTGCTTGGCCAGAGTTTGCTGCATCTCCAGCATGAACAAACAAACACTTGTTCCTCTAAATTTCAACTCCAGACCCCATGGGGCGTGTTTCCTTGTCAGGAGCCCTCAGCCTGTGCTGTCAGTGGGGCTGGGAAGTTGTTTCTCTTGTAAAGTTCGAGGTGCCCATTGTGTAAAATGTTTCACAAGTCACGCTGGGCTGGGAAAAGAACATGGTGGGGCAGAGCCTGCGAGCTGGAGCAGAGGTGCCTTGCCAGGTGATTATACATTCCTTTTCATGGCTTGTTTGGGTTTTTTTAAGAGGCAGAGAATAAGTCGAGGCATGTTAAAGCTTGTGTGAGCAGCGATAATGCAGTGCTTCTCTCCTTTCCCACAGCTGGGCGTAGGGGGGACGTGCCAAACCTCAGTGCCTGGTTCCTTGTGCTCTCAGCCCTGTCCCTTGGACCCTGCTGGGAGATGGAGAGGGCTGAGGTGCTCGAGGGGCTCTTCTCTTCCCCTGTGCCCTCCTCACCATGGTGCTTGCTGCTGACCCCTTTCCCATCCCACCACCCCATGCAGGGAATGAGGTCTGCCCCCTTTTTCTGCTGCCCAGTGAGGTCATTGTGACTCCTCAGGTCCAGCAGAGCTCACGGGGGATGGGGGTGCTGGGAATGGGCCTCAAACCACATTTCCAGCCGTCACTGAAGTAGTTTATTTGTCTCATTTCAAAGCCATTCCACGGCTGGTTTAAATTACTCCTCCCTCGTGACCTGCTGTGCTGGTAAATGGTCAGGCTAAACAATATCCCGATATTAATTGGTGCAGTGGGATTTCGGGTGATGCTTGGAGGAGCTCCGCTCTGCTTCTGAACATTAAGTTGCTCTGCAAATGTTTTTGTTGTCTTTAAATGGAGTTTACTGCCTGTTTACATAATTATTAATCTAATAATTATAGTAGGATTGAACCCTGAAAGTTGGTGGATCTTTGTGAAATGCTGAACAAAAGAAGCCCGTCAGGTTTTTGTAACTTTCATAAATATAAACCTCTGGAACAGTGAAACCGACAGAAATCCCACAAACATGTCCAGTTAATGGATTTTCTGTTTGCTACTGCATATAGGGTTACAGGAATACTGGTGGCTAACTGCAGCCTTACAGATGGCACCAGGAGGGATGGATTTCTCCAGCCCGTGCTGCCTTCCTTTGGCTCCCTGCAGTCAGAGCAATGACGGCTTTTTGGAAAGGGAGGAGAGTATTGGGCTGCTTTTGGGGTGCTTTGCTGAGAGGATTTCAGGTGTTTTAAAAAATTATATGTATGCTGTTAACAAGGGTGTTTTTAGAACTTATTGGGAGTTTCTTTGGAAGGGCACTTCTTTGTTTTAATGGGAAAATGAGATGGGGATTGTGGCCTGGGGTAGTGCTGGGAGATGGCAGAGAGCTGCCTTTGCTCCTTCTCCCCCTGGTGAGGGGGCTGTGAGTCAAAGGAGAGGTCCTAAAAATGACCCCTGAGGAAATGGTTTGTGGAAAAGCCAGAGAAATAATGAGATTCCCCCCTCTGTTCTTTGCTCCCTTTGGCCTTTTCCTTCTTGGTGTGAACATTTTGTGCATGAGGCAAAGCAGGATTTCCCACTCCGATTCAGGGACACCAGAAACTGGGCTGAGCTTTTTGCTTCCGTGTGCCACTCTCCAAACCTGATCACTTCTTTGGGGCCTGACCCAGCGCCCCTGGAGTGAATTTCCCCTGATTTGAGGGTGTTGGAGCAGGCGGAAGCTCGCTGGGCTGCTCGTGTGGCGGCTTGTTCCGAGCTGCCCGATGTGCAGAGGCTTGGCAGCGCCTTGTGGAAGGAAAGGCTGCAGTCAGCACTCTGCAGGGAGGGAGGGAGACACTTCTGCTCTGCCCATCCCTGCTGCAGCCCTGCACACGGGGAGCCATCAGAAAAACTGTTTGTGTCGCTGTGGCACGGCAGCAAAGCGGTGCTGCTGCTGGAGGAGCTCATCCTGAGCTTGGTTTTCTTTGGGACTTAAAAAAAGATGTGTTACTGTAAGTCACATCATCATTTTGCTCCTGTAACTGTATTGCAGTGGCCTCTGCAGGCACAGTCAGAGGTCGTGTCCCATCGCAGCAGTGAGTACAGCTGTGCTGGCAAATATTTGTAATGTAGATCTGGCTCCGTGTCAAGGCTGTGCTTTGATTCCTGCGCTGCACAGAGCCGTCCTTTCTCCTTTATTGTACAGGGAATAGCATCTTGAGAAAGATTTTGTAGGAGTTGATTGAACACTGTAAATAACAAAGTGAAAAATATGGTGGTTTTTACCTCTTCCCCCTCTTTTCATGTAGGTATGTCAGCCCTGAAAAGTGGTGGAAAAAAACCTGAGAAAACAAGTAAAGAAGGGAATTACATTTGAAATATTTTGATATTGCTCATGAGTGACTTGAAAAGATGTACAGCCCATCAATGATGTGTGATGAGGACATCTTTTCAGACCAAGACTGTCTTTGATGGCAAAACATCCAGAGGTCTCCAGAGCACCTGTAGGGCAGACTCTGTAGTAGAGAGCGGAAGAGTTCAAGGTAGAACCCCCTGAACTGGCTCAAAGGTTATTGCCTCCCAGGAAGAGATGCTGGGGCTGGTGCAGAACCACAGAGTCTTTGTTTAGCTCCGTTGTAAAGGTGTCCTTTGCTTCTCTCTTTTGTCCCTTCTTTCAAGGGCTTCCCTTGAAAATGGCAGCAGTCGCTTTGTGTCTGAGGTGGATCCTCGCACTGCAAAAATAGTTACTGCATCTGGCCTGGATCTGTAGGATCAGTGTGGAGACGTGGCTGTGGCTGCTGGTGGAGTGGAAGGCACGGGAGAGTCACCTCTGCTGGTGGCTTTGGCTCAGGAGGGTGGGAAAGCGTCTCTCAAGAGGAAATTCCTGGTCCCTGATGTTATTTTTAACACCCCTTAGAGTAAAAGTTGCTTTAAGCAGTAACACAGTGGGGGCTGTGTGCATGCAGACCGAAACAGTGCTGGGAAGTTACTGGGAAAGGCTGGGCGTCCCTGCAGCTTGGAGGTGGCTCTGCTGGGGGACAGAAGCCATTCAGGTGAATTGAGGAGCTGTTGTGAGCTCAGGTGGGCTGAGAAATTCCCTTGTAGCACAGGCAGGGTGACTGTGGTCAGTGTGTCCACAGATACACCAAGTGTGCATCTACTGCAGGGTTTGTTTTCATCTGGCCTGGGAATGATGCCACAGAAAATACCAGTGGCTTTCGCAGCCACTAAAATCATCAACTGCTCTTTAGATGTGAAGAGGAAACTGGTTATTTGAGTCTATTTTGGGCCAACAAGCACTGAAATGATGGAATGGCACTTGCTGCTGCTGCAAATATCAATCACAGGATCACTGAGGTGGGAAAAGACCTCTAAGGTCGTGAGGTCCAACCTGTACCTGATGCCCCCCTTGTCTCCAGCCCGGAGCACTGGGTGCCATGGCCACTCATTCAAGTGCAGTGTAGATTTACTGTGGTTTTGTTTGCTGGTGTGGCTGATACCTCACCAGCCTGGCATTTGGAGGAGGCATGGCTGTTGTTTTGTGAGGAGTTTGCGTTTCTGACACATATTTTAGAGTGCCTAAAAAAATCCCACTTCTTCATGCTTTAGCTCAGTGTTTTGTTTCTGTGACTGTACCCGGGAGTAACTGCATGAAAAGGCAGCGGGAGCCTGGTGCTGAAATATTCCTGCTAGGATTTGGAACATCTCTCCTTGCTCCTTCTCTGGCACTCCTTTTTGAGTGATTTTCAAGGGAGAGCTGAAGTGAAGCTGGTTTTGGCAGTGTGCTGTGCAGGATGTCAGGAGCTCCCAGGTACAAGCCCTGCAGCTGGTCACCTGGCAGCGCTCACAGGCAGCTCCTGCGTGCCAGCAACAACATTCTCCTCTTATTGACCGCAGATTGCAAAGCCAGAGGAGGACCTGGACCAACCGTGGAGGATTCGTTGTTGTTTTTTTCCTATTGCTTGAGTTTGGGAAGGACGAGCTGTGTCCCTGTGTACAGCTGTGACCCGTGGGTCTCACTGAGGCTGGTCAGGAGTCCGGGGCAGTGTTCAGCCCCTGACCCCTCCAGCTGGATGCAAGGCTGGGCTCGGCTGCCTCTCTGCTTGTGTCCATTTGAGAGCAGCTCTGTTGTCCTGAACTCCTCTCGGAGTGAAGCTTCACTTTGGCCTTGCTTTTGCTGAAGGTGTCTGGTCTCTGTTAACCTTGGCCACGATGAGGACTGCACGTGGCGTTCCAGATGAGGTCAGTGTCTTCTGCAGCATCAGTCTGCTCTTTGTGCCAGGCGAGTCCTGCTTGGTGCATCCTTTGATTTACATTTGCTTTTCTTGGCATTTCTGTCACACCAGGAGCTCCTGGCCCTCTGGGATCAATACGAGACAAAAGGTCTGTTCTGTCTGTGACTTTTCCCAACTTTGTGTCCTCAGCACAATTCACCAGCACATTTCATTTTTATGCGTCGGCATTGAAAACATGAAAAAAACTTGAGTGAGGTAATTCTCTCCTCAGCACGACCTCTGTGCAAAGTCTCTTATGCAGATCATAATTCCTGTGCCAGTTTTTGTCATCTTCAGCTCCACTAGTAGTTTCCTGGAAAGGTGTCTTCTGCCTTTCCTCCTCTGAAAAATGGGTCATCTTCTTGCAGGGAGTGATCAAGAGTAGCAGGCAGAAATTAATTCAGTTTCCCATTTCTTCCCGTGTCATTCCCAGTTCCATCTCTCAGCTGCGCTCTCCAGCCTCACATTCCATTGACAGACAGATGGATACATCACTGCTGGGATCACTTGCTCTGCAGTCCCAGGCAGGATCCTGATCCGCAGGTTTTAATATAAAAATTCTTGCCCATATCCCTGTGGTTGCTTCTCTCATGGCTTTGGGATGCAGATTGAAAGCTGCTGCTGACTGGCACATTTTAAACTCTGGATTTTGCTCCTGATAACCTCAGATGTGGTGAGTCACATGCCTCTCCCCGCCATGCACTCCTTGGAAAAGGAGACGAAGCCATCATTTTAGTTGGGGGCCACACTCAGAGCTGATGGGTATCAGCTTTCCACCCTCAGCTGCCTTAGCCTGGCTTTTGGTAGTTCTGGCTTTTCCTTTCCAGAGCGTTTGCTGATCCATCCTTTTCCTGGCTCTGCTCCCTTCCCACTTCTTCCCAGGGTGGGGGCTCACCCCCTGAGCCCCGAGGGTGTCTTCTCCTGGGATTTCCATCCCTCGTGGGTTTTGTCCCCTCTTAAATAAAGAAGCACCACCCAAGCGTGTGGCCCTGGAGTTGTGCGTTCCTCGGGGAGGAGCCGTGTGAGGAGATGTGATGGACGAGTCGTGACTGAAACCGGTCAGCCCAGATGAGCTGAAGCCATCAGGTTCTGTCAGGACGTGCAAGATAAAACCTGAATGCTTCATTTCCCTTCAGCAGTGCCAAGCTGGTAGCGACCAGCCGAGCTTTGCATCCGTGGTTTCTCTGTCCCTGCCTGCTGGAGGAGCGGGGCTGTGCCACGGGAGAGCTGCTCTGATAGCAGGAGGTGAGCACAGCAGCCACCTGGGCACCTGCTGTGCCTGCCTCCTCCAGGCTCTGATCAAACAGCAGCCAGCATTCCCATCTGGGTTTTGGGAAGCTTGGCCTCCTTTTTGTTGCTCCCATCGTCTCTGGCAGCGCTCAGAGCAGGCAGAGGGTGAGAGTCCTGTGGGGAGTCCCGGCTTTGGGCCTGGGTCAGTGGCTGCCTCAGCATCTTCACTTGTCCCTCCTCCACCAGGGAACCGTGTCCGTGCTGCCACTGACACGTCAGGCAGTAAACTCCTGCTTTGGGGAGGTTTGGGATGTTCAGTGCATGCTTGCTGCTGGTTGGACACAGCTTTCCTCCCTCCTTAGTCACCAGTGCCCTTTCCCCTTGGGATGTGGCTGCGTTGGGTGTTTGTGCAGCTGACGGGAGCGCTGTGCTCACGGAGAGAAGGGAGCTCTGGGCAGCAGGGATCCAGCCCTGCCCTGCAGTGCTGCAGCTGCTGGCCTCTCCATCCCACCCCAGTGCAGTTTCGGTGAAGGACGAGTCCTGAGCAGTGCTGCTTTAAAAGCACCAGCTCACGGAGAGATCCTGGTGCCACAACTTGTGCAAGGCATGCTGTCACTGCAAAGGACATCCTTTGCTTCAATCCTTTTTCTTACTGTGCTTCCCTTGTGGCCTCGGCACGGAAGTTACGGTGCTGTCCTTTCTGCTGGCTCTAAAGCAGTAATTGACAAACCTTCCATGGCTCGGGTGCTCAGTGAGGTTCCTCACGCTCCCTGAGAGAGAGGGACCAGAAAGGGAAAGCTCTGCTGATGGGGCCTCTGCCTGAGTTGTATTTCACACCGGTTTTTCCGCAGACCTCTGGAATCCCTCCCGAGTACTTAAGTCAGGGTGTCTAAAATTAGATACTTCATATCTCAGGCACCATCTTAATGATCTGTGTGAGGTCTTTGGCATTGCTTGAAAATCAGATTACTTACCTCAGTGCTTAAACGAGGAGATACACTAAGCACTTCCTCTCCAATTCCCCCTACCACAATTATTGCCCTTAATTTTTTTCCACAACATTTTAATCCTTCACATCCTGCCTTGTCGGTCACTCGAGCCAAGGGTTTCAGTTTTTATTGCTGGAGCCTGTGGTGCTGGGTGGTTCTTCTGTGCAGGCCAGGTCCCACTCCTTGGCTGTACAGTGAGAGCTCCCACAGATCCATTTGGAGTTCTGTCTCCTGGCCTGAACATTTTCTTGTGACTTTTCAATCTTTTCAGTGCACTTGGCACGTCCCACCCTTGCTGTGTATCAGCATTCTCTGCTCATTTGGCACAAGCAGAAAGCCCTTTTTACGAGAAGTGTAATAACAATAACATAGAACCCAAAGGTAAATAAACAAGCCACACCTTATTTTTTATTTCAGCTGCATTTTGGGAATTCTTTTAGGTTTTCAAGTATGATAGAAATGTACATGCAGCCCTCTCAGCCTCCACGGAGGCCAAGTGGGCTCCTCCTTCCCTGCAGCCCTCGTGGCTGGGCTCAGCCTGCCCCACAGGCTCCAGGGAGTTGCCCTCGTGGCTTCCCATAGATTTGCTTATGTCTGATGATCTGAAATTAGAATCCTTCCCCTGCTCTGCCCTTTGCTGGAAACGTGTAAAACCTTGCAGATTCCCCTCAGGGTAGAAAGGGGGATTTTCCCACCATTAAAAATAAAAGGGAAGGGAAGGAGAAAGAGTTAAGACATGCTCAGGTAGTTGTAAAAATGATTGGAAAACAAACAAACCCACAACCGTGTCAATTATTCACATCCCCTCTATAAATAGAGAAACCCTGGAGAAGGGGCTTTCCCTTGGGCTACCTGCTCTGCTCTTCCATTAATTGATTGCCAAGGCCCCACGGTGCTTTCTCAGTGCTGTGCTCCTGGTTTTGTTTCCTTTAGCTGGGATTTGGGCATGCCTGACTGTTGGCTCTGTGGAGGTTTAAGGTCTCTTGACAAACCTTCCTCCCTCCCTCCCTCTCTTTTTGGTTTTTCTTCCCTCCCTTGGCAGTTGTCCTAGGGGTGGTGCTGCAGCTGGAGGAGCAGGGCTTCCCACACCTTCCCCTTTAGGAGTTCTTCTCAAAGGGAATGTGGGTTTATTTTTCTTTGCCCTCCTCTTCATCTGGAGCATCACCAGCATTGTTCTCCCAGCCGTGACAGACGCGGAGGCTGCGTGTTAGTGAGACAAGGCTCGCAAAGAGGTTTTGCAGTGAAGCTCTACCAGCCCATCCTTGGGGATGGATGGATGGATGGATGGATGGATGGATGGATCTCCAACCTTTCTGCATGGTCGTTGTCATCAGTCCCCAGTTTCAGGAGCAGCCATTCTCCTCAACAGGTAGCATAAGCCGTGGTTGGTTTGAAATTAATTTTCCTCACAAGCAGTGCTCGGTTTGAAATTAATTTTTCTCACAAACAAAAGGCTTCTATGACATTTTAAATGTCATAGAAGGAAAACACAGAGAGGAGCACGTTTGTCATTTATTTTCGCTGCTCTAAAAGTCAACCAGCTTCTGCAATGCTCTGAAGTTTGTCTCGGGGCTCAGTGTCTAGATGGAGAGTGGGGAAGCTCAGAGCATTTCTGAATTGCAGTTCTGAACAAAGGCCTGGGCATAGAGCAGTCTCTTCTCCATCCATCCAGGGATCCATCACTGCTGCGGCCTCACCTCGAGGCGTGGGGGCAGCTTTGGGCACCACAGTTTAAGAAGAGCTGCTGAAGAGCATCCAAAGGAGGGACACGAGGATGGTGAAGGGTCTGGAGCCTTGTTGGGGTGTGTGTGCAGGGCCAGGAGCTGGACTCTGATCCCTGTGGGTCCCTTCCAGCTCAGGATATTTTTATGCTCCCACTCCTGTAGGTTTCCTGTTGCAGAGGGCAGCCCAGGGGTATGGGATGGGGAGAGGCAGAGCTGCCAGGCCAGCAGAGCCCTGGAGCACAGGAGAGCATTTACGTCTGTCTCAGGGCAGGGCACTGGCTGGGCTGATTTCAGCAGCAGTTCATATTAGCTAACTGACTATTAACTAACAAAGTGTGGCCTGCAGTCACAAATCAAGGGCCTGAATCTCCATTTCAGGAGATGGGATCGAACACTGGAGTTACAATGGCGTGGAACTGGGATTGTGGGTGGGGAGCACAGCCCAGAGCTGCTGATGGATATTGAATGGGTTCTGCATGGAATGCCTACTGCTTCTGTCTCTGTATGTGCGTCCTGCTTGATGGTAGAGTCACCGAGGGCTTCTCCAAACTGGATGAAGATTTACTTAACATCCAACTGATGGCATTTGAAATCTGACAAAAATAATGCCTCATAAAATGAAAAAGTAAAAATAGAATTGAAAGAGAGCTGTCGTGCTTCTCGCCAGCTTTTCCTGTTCACTGGACAAGGGGATATATTTGCATAGCCATTTTCTCATTCTGGAAAGGAAGGGTTGTGCTTTGAAAAGGAGGCTTTTAGAAAGTTACAGCTTCCATATTTTTCATCCATTAATGATCCTGTCAAGCGTCCACAAGCAAAAAGAAAACAGCTGTGCTGGATTTTTCTCCAGATTCTTGTCATTGCAAACTGCTCCAGCATGTGGAAGTCAGAGCTCTTTGCTGTACCTGGAATCTCAGGCAGCAGATGTGAGGAATAACGAGGTGCTCCTTTAATCTGTTCTGCGTCCTTGCTCTGTGTTTAATCCATCCATGGAGGTTTCCTGCGCTCCCCAGGCTGGGATTGGCAGCACGGTGAGCCCTGTGGGAACTCCTTGGCCTGGTTTTTGGAGGCACTGTGTTGTGGCTGTGCAGTAAATACAGCTGTGCTGCTCACAGACCTTCAAAGGACGCGGGGAGCTGCACTGACGTGTGCGGGCGCTGCCTCGCACACACCAGGGATGTGTCGGGAGCAGTCGGTGCTGACAGGGGATGTGCTGTCTCCAGGGTAGAAGTTTGAAAATCTTTATTTGGTTTTGTTTTTTTAAATCAGATCAGTTGTTCAGTGTGTCAATGCTTACAGCTGTCCATCTCCCCTGAGAACACACTGGTGGGTCACTGCTCAGCTTCCCCCGTGGCCAGTCTCGGTGGGAGCAGACGTGTCCAAAAAGGGCTCTGTGCTGGAAAGGCTGTGCTCGTGTTTGCTTCAGCCCTTCCTCCTGAATGAGGAGTGTGGGCATCACTTTTTGCCCTGTTGGACCTTCCAAGACCTTGCTGGAAGGAGGATTTTTCTGGAGGCTGCTTCAGACCTCCAGAAATTCTGCTGCAACAGGGTCTGTGCTGTTGGAATGAACCAGGACACTGGGGAGTGTTCCAGTCCGTATTAATGTCAGACAAAGTACGAAAAACTGATGTTCTTCTGGAAAAGTATGAATCAGTTTAATTTAGGAAAGACTGTCAGAGTTGTAAAAGTTGTAAAAGTTAACCTCCTCCAAGCTTTTCAGGAAGGAGTGGATGGGTAAGGATAAATCCTTGTCTTCTGGAGGAGCTGTGCGTGCCCAGTACTCATCTGCTCATGGCAAAGGATGTTGCCAGCCCTTCAGATGCACTGGAGCAGCGTGAGGATTTGGATAACGCAGGATCCAGGTGTAACCATGCCCTTTTAAACCAAGGACTGCCAGGAGGGAAGGGGTTTTGCTGCAGGAGCACAGGTGGTGTGTGGAACGGGCTGCCTTGGAGCTGGTTTCTCAGGGGAGTGACCAGAGTTTGTGTCACCCTGGAGCAGATTTTACTGAGTTACCAACTTCTCAAAAGCCTTGTCAGGGTGGAAAATCTGTTGAAATGCTGGCCTGTGTTTGTTTTGTCCTTCTTTTGGTCAGGTTTTTCTGGGGCAGTAGCAGGCAGATCTGAACAGAGATGGTCGCAATTCCCTTTCCTGGGAGGTGAGGAACACTCGTGGCACAGGGAGCACCCCTGTGTGGTGGGTGCAGGTGGGGAGCCTCTTGCCTCTGGGACCTTTTTTGTCAGCAAGATTCCCCTCTTGGAAATTATTGGCAGCTGGCACGGTAATGAGTCCATTTCAATATAAATGAGCTTCATTTTATTAATTTCTGCCAGCTCCTGAGCAATTCATGAACTGCTTTTCAGACCTCAACCAACAGCTTGGGGGAAGAGGGGGAGGTGGGCAGCAAAGAAGGAACGTGAAGGAAGAGAAAGAAAACGAGAGTATTTTTAATTTTACAAAGAGCCAGTAACTCTCATCTCTTTTGAGAATGGGGCCAAGAGGGGATTCCCCACCAAGCAGCTCCTAAGAACATGAAGGGCAGCAGTAATCCCTCCCCAGGTTTTATTCCTTGGGACCCGTGGAGAAGTTTGTAAGTCTCCCAAGTTTGTGTGCAGTGTTGAGGTGATGTTTTAGTGCTGGTGCTTGGTGGGGAGAAGGAGGAGTTGGGTGAGAGCTGGATTGGGAATGCATTCAACCTCTCCCAGGCCTGGCCTAGAGCTTTCAAAGGCGCTCACCAGTGGTAGCAGGCCTGGCAAGGGCTGGTGTTTGGTACCCACGTGAGCTCAGGGTCTGACCTGAGGACTGTCCTAAGGACTGGACTCAGGTCTAGGTAAGCACAGACCGGTCTCTTGTATCTGCACCTCCGTGAGCACAATTAACCCAAGAATCCTTTCCTTGCTCACAAAGCCAGATGTAAATGCTCTGCCCTGCCGTCTGGTTCACCCTTGGAAAATGGTGATGAAATCCCTGCCTAGAAAACCACCCTTTCCATAAATGAGACAGTCTGCAGAGAAATCTCCTCTGAGGCCTTCCAGCATCTTCTGGGCCCTTGGCTGCTGGAAATTCAGCCCTGCTTTGTTGGAAGGTGCCTCTCTTGGTGGTCGTCTTCAGATGCAGGTGTGGTTTTGGCCCTGAGCTGAGACAGACCGGCCTCAGCAAGGGAATGTTAAAGTCTGGGGGGATTCGGGTTGTGCAGAGATGTGGGAAGAGGAACTCTGTGTCCTGTGGTTGGAGCTGGCGGTGCTTGACTGGGTTTTTCATTTATTCTGCCACCATCAGATCCCATCATCCCAATTTGAGCACAGCATTCCGTGCTGTACTGCCAGTGCTCCCTAGGTAAGTGCTGATGAGAGCCCCGGCAGAAGACGCTCCTGTAGAGCCCTCCCTGCTAACCCTTTGTCTGATTTGTTTTTCTCCCCTTTCTCCCCAGGTTTTTGGCATGTAGTCATAGACTCTGACGCGGGAGTAATGGAGTCGCTGAGTGGCAGGTGCTGACAGCTTCCGCAGTCCCCGTAACTGCTCATTTTGGGGTCATTTGCAATTCTGTACCTCTAAATGCCACAGCTCTCTGGGGGAAGGTTGCGCTGGATACCGGGACTGCCTCGGAAGGTACATGTGCGTCCCTGTGTGTTTCTGTAGGGCTCGGCTGCGCTCGGGGATGCTCGGGGAGGGGAAGGGCACGAGCTGCATGTTCTGGGTACCCGGGCTTGGCAGCGCAGGGGCTTCTCAAGGGCTGTCAAGCAGCTCCTGGTGACATCCCTTCCTCCCTCCCTCCCTCCTCCTCTTAGACGAATTGCCTGCAGGGCCTTTCTGGAGTCCATCCCGTGCTTTAACACATGTGAGAGCGGCTCACAAAAAAGAAGTGGCTGGTTAAGAGGTTCTGATGTGAAAACAATGAAATACGCCGCTGGAGTTTCTGAGAAACTCAGAGGCTTTCTGTGGAATTTCAGCCTCTCTATTGCCCTTTTGAAAAAGCGCATTTTAATGACAAAATGTGTGTGTTCACACTTGGTTATTAGTCTTGTACATTTTTCTATGTGGTTCTGGTGAGTTCAGTAAAAATCTTTGTTGTTGGCTGGCAGATCCTAGCAGAAGTTTATTTCTGTAGGCTCACTGCCCGCTGTGGATTTGATCATTGTTCTGGTTCTCACAGCCTTTGAGCTACGCTCCAGGAGAAAAATACAGATTTGTCACCAGGGCCTCCCACTAGAATCTAATTTTAAATTTGCAATCTGTTGTCTTGTGAGGTGCTTCAAATTTGGTTGGAAATTTAGTATTTTTCAGATATGCTCCTGGAATCTAGCGGGCCAACCTTTTGCAGGTTTAAGACTTAGTAACATAGGTTTAATTGAAATGAGTATTCTGGTTTTGTAATTATTGTAAGAAATAATTTAATATTGGGATAGGGGAAGAGGAAGGAAAATTACTGTTTTTAAAGGAAATGATGTCCTCTGAGTGGGCTGTCATCAGTGGTCATCTAGAATGTGATATAATTTATGTGTAACCATTTCATGTAAGAGTCATCCAGCAAAACCTCAGCAGTTCAGCTGGAGGTCAGCCTGCTTTTCCAGTATATCCAGTGTTGGGAACACTGTTTTTCCAAAGCTTTCCTCCAAAATTCGTGTTCTCCCTGCTGGCAGCCCAGTCTTGATGTCTGCCTGAAGTCTGAGCTTTCAGAAAACGTATCTCATCCCCCTGTCCTGTCTCTTGATGTGCAAGCTGGCTTACAGGTGACTTTCTTGAAGTCACCACGATTCTGACATTTTCCCTGCTCTGAGTCGGGAGGGAGCAGGTTCTCTGGGAGAGAGAGCCCTTTGCCAGCACGGATGGTCAGGCCACCTCTGCGAGGATGTGGAGGCAGAAGTTGCCACCCCTCATTTGCCTGGCTTGGGCTGCAGATCCGAATCTGGATCTTCCGCGTCTTCGGCGAGCGCCTGGGTCAGGGCGCTGGTGCCTCTTCCAGGAGACGTGCCTGTCTCCCTGCTTTGCTTTCCAAACCTCTCCCTCCCAGAGAGAGAGAGAGATTTCGTCAGATGTCCTCTATTCCCACAAAAAGTTTGGGTTCTGATGAATCAACGTTTTCTGCTGAAAGACGTCCAGCCAGCGCTCGCAGCGCGTGGCCCCTTGCTGATCTCTGCGAGGTTCAGGGTAATTCACAGCAGATTCCCCACACCGCCACAGACCTGTCCAAGGCGTGCAGATGTGTCACACTTGATCTGTGTCATATCCTGGTGGTACCTTGATGGGTCTTCAATGGTGGCCATTGCATTTGGCTGCCCCAGCTAACAAGGGGAGCCTTTGTCCTACCAGCACTTGCTTGCAGCTCCCATTAACATTACTCATTTTCTTAATTTGATACAGATTTTTTTCATTGAGTGTGCTAAATGCAGTTAAGCCACAGACAGGCAGCATCTGGCAGTCGTGGCTGAGCAGTTTGAGACGCTGTTGCCCCAGGGTGTCTGCTGTGGCCCGTGGGAGGGGGAGGCTGGGGCTCCCCTCCCCTGCCCAGCTCCTGCTCGCTGAGGATGCCTGTTCCCCTCTCGGGGCTGCCTTTCCACATCTGCCTGAGCTCACCTCACAGCTCCCTGCTGCAAGAACTAGGAGATGTCACTCGCTGGCCCTCCTGGCTGCTGCGTCACCCTGCAGAGGCACTGACCTGTCCTGTCCCCGCTGTGTCCCCAGACAGGCACCCTTGTGCTGCCCCTGCCACGTGCCAGGCCAACTCGCTAGCTCAGCAAAAACGAACTGATCAGCTCTTCTTTTTGTTGTCTTTCCTTCCCGTCCCCGGATTTATTCTCTGCTGGTTTAGTGGACTCCGCTGCACGAGCACTTGGTTAGGTTCAGCCAGCGGTGCAGAAGGGAGGCAGAAATGGGGGTGAGAAGATAGGATGGGGGTCCCTTTCAGAGGACCCCCTGTTACAGTGATTGGTTGGCAAGGAAAGGCACACACACAGTTCTAGGTGATCAGAAGGCCTTTACTTTTTGAATCTTTGTGCTTTTATAAGATGCTCCACAAAAGGGGCTGGATTGGTCAGAGAAGGACTGCGTCTCTTTCAGCAAACAACGGTGACAGAGATTGTTTGGGGAAACTTGCGTGAGAAGGGCAAACACTCTTTAGTGTTTACAAAACAAGAAAGAAATTGATGTGGGAATGGGAATGTGTTCCCATGGGAAACAGCCAGCAATAGCCAGCAGTAAAAACCTGAAGCCCAAGAGAATACAGGGGGACAGACCCCCTCAGCTTGACCTGGTGGGGTGGACTGTCCCAGCCAAGCTGTATCCTGCATCTCCCAGGGGAGATGGGCTCTGCCAGGGGATGGTGACAAACTTGGGGATGGCACTGTCTTGCATGGCTGCAGCTTGATCAGCTGCACTGCCTGCAGACCTCTTGCACCCACTGGGCATCGTTCCTGCAGCTGGGAATTCAGAGGGATGAGACGGGCCTTTCCAGGGTGCAGGAGTGAGGTGTGGGCTCACTGATGGCCGTTTGTGGAATTGCAAATGTCCTCACCCAAAGTGCCAATCCACGGAGTTAAAAGAGGTCAGCTCTTTGCTTTGAAGTCTGACACTTCTTGCCAGTCTCTAGCAGATAGTTCATTGTGTGAAATCACTCTCTGAACATTCCTTCTGTGGAGAGAAGACCTCCCTCCTTCCAGGAGAGTGTTATTTCCTCACGGGATGCTGCCTGAGCTGCTGCTCCTTTCCTCACCAAGCCCATTTGTGGTCCTGCTGCTTTTCTGGCTGGGGGAAGTCTTGCCTGGTGTGGTTGGAAGGTAAAGAATCATTCCAGGTTTCAAGAGGACTTTTAAAACTGCTCATTCTCCTTAGGATGAGAAGGGTTGGCTGGAGATGGGATAGATGGCTGGGGACTGGGGATAAGTGGTGCAGGCTCTGATGGGCTGTGCAGCCGGTGGAAATCGTGCTGGATGGGAGTGTGGTCAGCAAGCAAAGCAGTGAAAGCATTGCCCCGAGAAGGTTTCTTCTGCAGGTCTGGTTTTAGATATCTGCAGAAAAAAAGATGTAGGTTTTGTGCTTTAAAATGTTCTGTGAGCAAAAGCTGGCTGTTTTTCAGTCTGTATCAAAGAGCTGTAGCTCTTAGGAGGAAATAAACCTTTGTCTAGGGATTGATAAAGCTGCCTTTTGCTTTTTTGTTTTAAGATTTAAACCTGCCCTTTCTTCAGTGCATTTATTTTTCTAAACAAGTCATGGCAGGCAAAGGGAGTTCTGCCATTCATTTCAGTAGATGTAGGGCATTTCCTGCTGTATTTTACTTCACGTGCCATTGCATTGATGTTCAATACAGAAATACCCAGATATTTATGGTGTTGCCTGTTGCTCCAGCACTAAACAGACTTCTAGTCTCAGCCATGAGCAGCTTTGCTGGGTAGAGGAGCAGAGGCACAGTCCTCTTTGCTGTGGTCAGAAGTGTCACTGCAGAGTTCAGTTCTGCTGTGTTGTCCTGTTGTTTAGTGCTATCAGTTCCTCACTTTCCATGTGTTTATGTAGGGCTAATTCAGTTCTGTGCAGCAGCAATTGTGTGTATATAGATAGTGAGGGAAAATATGTGGTTGCGTTCATTCTGCCAGCAGCTGGTTCGGTACCCCTCAGCATCCTGGCAAAGGAGAATTTGCCCCAAGAAATTAAAAACTCCAGATTATTTTGCTGTCAGGGCAGCTTTTTTATTCTCAGCCAAAACTTATGGAAATACCTTGAAACAAAGAAGTTTTGTCTTGGAATTTCTTTTCAAGATTGATGGCCTGTTTTTTCTATGTAATTGTCTTGTGTGTAATTCAGGGTCTCCTGTTTAATTTTGAACTTTGGCATTTACTTTTCTTATTCTTCTTCTTGCTGTTAGGCCAGAAGGAAGGACCCAATACTACTGATAAAATATTTCTGACATTTGTTGAGTGAGATCACAGACCTCTAAGTGTTTTCCAAGGTTGAATCAGATCATCACTCCCACCACCTGGATGGGAAACCTGTTCCACAGCGGGACGTGCACAGCTGAATAATGCAGGAGGCTGGGGCTGGGGACACAAACCCCATCCCCATGTTCCAGCTCAGATCAAAGAGCTCAGATCTGCTTATCTGCTTCAGAGGGAGTGGGAAGGAGAGGTTATTTTTGTATAGTCTGAGTCACTCATGCTAATTTATTTTTCATAATATGGCTTTCTTGTGTGGGGCTCTCTGTACCTGCTTAATGTTGCACAGTTTTTTTGTTCCAGAAATCAAACCTGTCATTAGCTCGCTGCCAAATGGGTGGATTTGTACTTTGCTATTTGGTGCTTCACTTTGCAGTTCCTAGCCAAAAAAAAGGTGAAATCTCAGCTAAAGGTGTACATCCCTCTACTTTTCAGCATCTGTTACCCGGAGATAAACAAGAGCTGTTGATTTTTTGAGTTTGTTGGCTGGAATGACAAGGCTGATGCTGACAGTCAGGTGATTGTGCACAGAGCTGGGATGGCACTGCGGTGCTAAACTGGTTCCAGTTCACACTGAGCTCCAGGGTTCAGTCCTTCCCTCTTCTGCACTCTTTCTTTGCACCAGCAGAGCTGGCTGGCTGCTTGCTACGTTCTGATGTAACTGTATTTCTAAGTCGGCTGGTACAGCCGCTGGCTCCCGTAATTAATTCTGTGGGATTACTTCTGCAGTCACGGCAGCCCCTGCGAGAATGTGCGGTGTAGGTTTTGGGACAGGTTCAGTAATTCATTACATTGAAAAAGCGGCTGTTGGTGTTTCGGGGTGTCCGCATGCCTCCCTCCCCTAACGGTGCCCGCTGTGTCCCTCGCAGACCGTGACGCCATGGGGAACGCGGAGAGCCAGAGCGTGGAGCACGCCTTCTACGGGGACAAGCAGCCGGGGCTGGGCCGCAAGCACACGTCGCGCTCGCTGCGCCTCTCCAGCAAGGCCTCGCGCCGCACGCGCCACGCCTCCTCGGGCAAGATCATCCACCGCAACTCGGAGGTGAGCACGCGCTCCAGCAGCACGCCCAGCATCCCGCAGTCGCTGGCCGAGAACGGCCTGGAGCCCTTCGCCCCCGAGGCCAACCTGGAGGACTTCGGCAGCGCCATGTGGGTGGAGCGCGTGGACATGGGCCTGCGGCCCGTGTCCTACCACACGGACTCGTCGGTGACGCCCAGCGTGGACAGCAGCACGGTGCTGACGGCCGCCTCCGTGCACAGCATGCCCGGCTCGGAGGAGAGCCGCCTCTACGGGGACGAGCCGCCCTTCCTGGCCGAGGGCGACGGGCGCGCGCTGCGCTACGCGGCCAACGGCACCGCCTTCGTGGACGCGGCCAGCTTCAAGAAGAAGCGCTCCAAGTCGGCCGACATCTGGCGCGAGGACAGCCTGGAGTTCTCGCTCTCCGACCTCAGCCAGGAGCACCTGACCAGCAACGAGGAGATCCTGGGCCTGGCCGAGGAGAAGGACGCCGAGGCCGCGCAGGGCCCGCAGGCCGGCGGCAGCCCCCAGCCCCTGGTCGCCTGCCAGCGGGCCAACTCCATGAGTGACTTGTATTCCCCGAAAAGCCCCGGCGCCGCCATCAACGGGGGCCCCCGGAACGCCTTCGGGGGGTACTGCCGGAACCTGGTGTCCGACATCCCCGAGCTCGGCAGCCATAAGATGGCCTCGGTCACCGCCGAGGACGCACCTTCCTCCTACAGTAACTACAACACGCTGCCCTGCAGGAAGTCCCACTGCCTTTCCGAAGGGGCCACCAACCCCCAGATGAGCCATAGCAGCAGCATGCAAGGCAGGAGGGCCAAAACCACCCAGGTAAGGAACTTTTCTTCTGTGATTTGGCATTTGCTGGGCCGGGTCTGTAGATGAAGGTTTTCTGGGTTCTCCCAGGCTGTGTTTTCCTTCAACATCCCCTCTGCAAGCAGAGAGCTGTTTCCAGGAGAGAGCTGAAGCAGCCAGTCTCCAGAGCTGGCTCAGTTCCATCACTGTCCCTTCCTTATCTGCAGCTCTCCCTTGGACCTTTTCCACTCCTCACTGCCTCTGAGAAAGGGAAATCTGCATTTGCCAGCAGAAGATTTCCCTGCGTGTTTTGCAGTGCTGACGGTTCCTTTTTTTCCAGGGTAGCTGCCAAAACTGATCACTGCTCTGCAGAGTTGTGTCCCCCTTTCTGCCCTCCCTGCCTGCTCTCGTGGCTGGAGGGAAAGAAAAAACCTGTCAGTGTTTCCCCCCCATGCTAAACACTCACTAGGCTGAAATTTCACTCTTCCAATTAGCTGGTGTTCATGTCTGTGCAAAACATCTCCCCAGAGCATCACTGGCACTGCCAGGCCTGCTGCAAACTAGGCAGTGATGGGGCATGGAGATGTGTGGAGAGGATGGTGCTCCTCTGAGCCAGGGACGGCACAGAGTCGAGAGGAGCTTTGCTGTCAGGTGCCCCTCCTGCGCTCCAGACACCAGGCCGGTGATCTTGGGGCTTTCCTACATGGTGCCCTGCTTTTCCCTGTCCTGTCTGATGGAGTTCCTGCCTCAGGCTGCAGGCAGTGGTTCTGCTGGCAGTTCAGTGGCAGATGACTTGTAGAGAGGGGCAGAAAGGAGTTCCAAACCCTTCCCTCCTCTCCCAGGCATGCCTGGCACACACTTCTGTGGGCAGATTGTGCTCTGTTTGAATTCATTTGGATCTTCTGAGAGCAGAGGTCCAGCTGCCTGGTGGAAGGGCTGGCAGTGGTGTGTTTTACATGCAGCATTCTCTAGAAATGGCTCAGAAGCATGGCCTGGGGACACAGAGCAGGGATGGGGCAGGGCTGCTGCCATTGCCTGGCTCATGCTGCATGCTGTGCAGCACATGCCTGACCCAGAAAAAGGGGAGAGGTGCACATTGGTGGAGGCCAGAGGCTGGCCAGCACACATCCTGCTGCTCCCTGCGCTGCTGGCAGGACAGCAGTGCCCGAAATCCCAGACAGGGCAGCAAACACCAGGGGCCTGTGCCCCCCCAGCCGCTGGCACTGACTCGTGGGAGCTGCTGGCATGGGGCTGCTCAGGGACTCCCTGCTTGTGCTTGATCTGTGGAGATGGGCTGCTGCTAAATATAAAACTGACATGCTGAAACAGATGCTGCAGCATCCCACAACAGCAGCTTTGTTCTTCAGAATCAGCTCTTCATGCTCGGAGGTGAAAAGCCTTTGGTGAGCCAGTGCAGGATAAAAACCTAGAGAACAACAAGCAAAAAAAAAAACCCATAGATGGGTTTTGGCAGCCTTGGACCTAACAGCTTTCCTGAAGATTGTTGGGTGCAACTGCTGCCTGCAGCCTGCTTTCGAGTGTATTTAAGGAAAAAGAGAATAGAGTCAGTGATGAGCAGCCAAGCATTTGTTTTTCTTCTTGGTGCCTATCCTGGCATTCAGAAGATTCCTCTGAGGCATGTAGTGAAAGTCTGGAATTTAAGTAGTATTTTGTGAGGCCTCAGCCGTGCCCAGGGAAATTATTTTGTGGGGCTGGTTTCACTAGATGTGTCTCCCAGGACTGGAGATGATGGCTGTAAGGAGTCTTAGCAGTGATTATTACCACGGATAAATTCAACAAAATTAAAGCTTTGCAAAGGTCAAAATTCCTCCTCCCAAGTCTTTAATCCCAGCAGCATCCTGTAAGTATAAGATAGTTGTCAGAAATGAAGTCATGTCAGCCCCAGCCTAGCCTGAGCAAGCTTAGGGAAATGACTGTCATTATGTGTTTCAAAAGGCAGAAATGAAGTCCAAATTTGCACACAAAGTGAAAGGAGTTCCTTGGTGAGCCTGATGAGGTGCCTTTGGATGGGGTGAGGGAAATGCCCGGTCTGTGTCTGCAGCAGTCAGCAGTGTCTCACACCTGGCTCCTCTTTCCTTGGCACTGCTGACGTGGAGCGTGCTGGGGGCCGAGGCTGTGTGCCTGCCCTGCTCTTACCGTGCTCCCTGGCACTGGGCTGGCCTGGGCCAGCTGCCACTGGGGCACTTTTGTTTCCCTCTGCCCTCCCCCTCTTTCAGCACTTTTATCTTTGTACTCTCGATGTCTCCGTTGTCCCAGAGCCTGCCATGTGTGTCCTCCTGCTGGAAAACACTTCCTGCTAGAAATTTGTGTTTTGGCCAGCCTTTTAAACTGCTTCCCCCATCCCAATCCCACAAAATAATTGTTACATCTTAGGGCCATGGGGGCACCACACAAAGGTGACCCAGGGCCGAGTGTAATGGGATGTTGGACACAGTTTTCCCTCTTGGCCTCGGGGCCAGTGAGGTGTCACTGCTCCATGGAGTCACCTAATGGATTGTCCTAGCCAGGAGCGAAGGTTCTGCCCAGATCCCTGTAGTCAGTCCCCACAAGGCTTTGGGGTTGTGTTTGCCACTGCTTTGGGGTTTTTTCCAAGAGGTCTCTGCCAGAAGGGTGAGCCTGAGACCACAGCGATGGCCCTTGTGCCCTGATGTTTGATTCCTGACTCCAGCTATCATTCCATTGCCTGCTCAGCTGCATTCATGAACGCCGTGGTTTGTGTGAGTTAAATGTACTGCAGGTTGTCCCTAGCTGTACTTTCTGGGCTGTGCTGATCAGTGCTCCGGGAAAAATGCACCAAAAAGAAGGTGCCAGAATCATGGTTGCACATGTTTTGTTGTAATGCCTTATCCATGGGTTCTTTGGGGTTTACATTAAAGGGAAAAACACCAACACACCAAAACCAGGGAAGGAAATCTCTCCCTGTCCAAATTTAAACCCTAAATGGAAGGGTGGGAGTCACTCTCCACTAATTGAGGGGAGCTTTTTCCCGTGGAGAGACAATTACATTCAATATGCACAAGTGATTAGTGCTCGCAGGGTGCTCACAGGGCACCCACGCAGCACTTCTGCTTTTCCCAACGTTGTGCCATTAAGGGTTCAGCTCTGCCGAGCGAGGCTTCCCGGAGAGCTCTGCTGGGGTCGTGTTTGACTTTTGGAGCTGATGTGGTGTAGGTGGGAAGGGCTGAATTGGCTGCCATTTGCACCCGTTTTTCCTGGAAGGGAGGAAGCCCCGGTTGGATACAGCTTGTTCTGCCTGTGGGTTGTGAGATCCCCAGGATCCTGCAGCCCGTTTTGTGGGATCCAGGTTTTGTTTAGAGGCCCTGTTGTGTCCTGTGGCAGCTGAACATCTGCCTGCAGGAGACTCCCTCCTCCTCCTCCTGGTAGATGTTCAGGGACAGATGTACCCCATGCTCGCCTGCTGCTGGGAGCCCTAATTGACATTTCAAGGAGGGAATTGGACAGGGAAGCTGTGGCTGCCCCTGAATCCCTGGAAATATCCAAGACCAGCTTGCAGAGGGCTTGGAGAAACCTGGGATGGTGGAAGGAGTGGAACGAGATGGGATTTAACCTCCCTCCCAACCCAACCCTTCTGTGGTTCTATAAATTAAGGGATGAAAGCCTTGAGATGTGGTTTTGTGCCCCTTCCAAGCCTGTCTTGCCACCTCCTTATTCCATATTCCTTGTGTAGCTGAGTGGGGGAAAAGGAACAAACTTCCTGCCTGACTCACTTGGAAGCTGTGCCGGCTTCAACGCCAGCCCCAGGCCATGTCCTTGGCGTGTTAAATCCCCTTTTGTCCAATTTTCAAATTTATTACTATTTTTAGGCCTCTCTAGGTAGCCTGCAGGAATTTGGGATCTCAAACCTAAAAAAAAAAAAAATCCTACATAAAAATTTTTGCAGAATATGCAGGAGATGAAACCAGGGGCTTTTGTGGGAATTAGATCAGGATGTACAGAGAAACCAGTCTAAAATTAGACAACCTTTCCAGTTGATTGTATTTTTTTACTATCTCGGGGAATTTTGTAGCTGGTTATAGTGTTCCATTATGTTCTGTAGGATGGCAAAACTCCAGAGAGCTGATACTTGGTTTTAAGTTGTATAAAACTTTTTCACAGAACAGTTTTGTGGCTTAGAGGATATAACCCCAAAATGGAAAAGGACTACGCTGGGTCAGTCCCGTGGAAGCACCTTCCAGCCCAGTACCTCAGATACCAACTGCTCAGGAAAAGAAAGAGAGGGTATTGGGTGGGTGAATTTTCCTTCAGGGCATTTTTCCCTAAGGCAGCAGGTTAGAGATTGGAGTCTTCCTGTGCAAGGAATGCATCCAAGGCTCTCAGGTTTACCTGTCCCCCATGAATTTCTCTTTTCTGAAATCATTTTGTGCCTCTGCCTTCCCCTGCATCCTGTTCACTCTTTGCAGAGCACCTGTGGCCTTCCAGCCTGCTCTTTCAGCCCTCCTCAGCCATGGCTTTTCCAGGCAGAGCATCTGCCGCAGCTGCTGAGCTGTGCCCCTCCAAAGGAGC
>VWYN01010175.1:4152-111864 GCA_013400075.1 Hippolais icterina
AAGGGTCACAGCTGCCACCCCACACACTGGGCACCACCAACAGCGGCTTCTCCAGGCCGTTCTTACCAGGCACTCGCCCAATGTCCACAGTTCCTCCTCCTTCACCAGCTGCTTTGGATGCCTCCACTTCAGGAACTCAGCTGCACAAAGCAGTGTTTTCCAAGAGGCCTGGAGAGTGGCAGAGACCTGGAGATGGCCCCACAGCCCAGGGCACAGGACCCCTGTCCCTGTGCCAAGGCCTGGAGGAAGCTGCAGCCCGCAAGGCACCAGAGCAGGAGGCAGCTGTGCCCCGTCCCAGGGGGACACACCAGCAGCCCACGAGTCCTCACCTCTGCCACATGCCGATTCTCATCATGGCAGTGGAAAAAGAGTGGGAGTAGGCTCTCGTGCACGTGTAACTTCAGGGCCTTATATCCTTCTTCCACTACCAGCTCTATAGCCATGCAGAGGAGGCGAATAGAGAGCAGTTGCACATGGCTATTATCCTGGAGGAAAAGAAAAGACCTCAGCACCAACTACTCTAGGCCGACCTGGGAACAGGCCTGAAAATCTGCAGGACACATAATCTCCAGGCAGCACCCAGTGGCTGTGGCTGGGGGCACAGAGCCTTACGTGATCAAAGAGAGGCAGGAGGGACACAGCCAGCTTTGGGGCAGTGATGCTGGATATCAGGATGTCTTTATGCTGGAGTAGATTCGTGAACACAGAGAGGGTCATTCTGACAACCTCTACATCTGAGTCACTTAGAAGCTCCAGAAGGCCTTGAGACAGGCTGCACATCCTTCTTGCCTGTATGAAACCAAGACTGTGAAACCTCACCCTGCTGCTGCAGGGCCTAGAGGCCAAAGGCCTGTCCTGAAGCACTCGGGCAGCTGAACTGAGATGCAGTAGAGTTGGGAGCAGCTGCCTCAGTGCCTAAAGCCCTGCCCAGCCCAAGCAACTGCATTCCCCAGCCCCATGCTGCCCACACGGCTTCAGCCACTGCTCCCTTCTCACCATCGGGGGATCCTTGCTGAGAACCACGAGGCCTCTGAGTGCCAGGTGGCAATTCTCCCTGCACTTGCTCTGAAGGTGCCTTGACATGACCTTCAGGACACTGTGACCATATTCTGCCAAGTCCATATCCTCAAGGACCTGAAAGCACAGGGCATGGGCACCGTCCCAGGCAGCTGTGGCTGCAAGGGGGCAGAGAGCTGGGAGGCAGCTCAGCGAGGCAGCGCTGGCCTGCAGGCTCACCTCCACAAGGAAGGCCAGGGCGGGCAGATCCCAGCGTGGCTCCTGTGCGCTGAGCAGCTGCAGCACGTTGAGTGCAATCTCAGAACACAAAGGGCTCGAGGACCCGTGCATCTCCCTGCATGGCAGAAAAAGCCACTAAGACCCTGACCTGGGGAAGGCAAATCTCTCCCAGGACTGACTCACACAGTTCCTGTCTTTCCCCACCACCCTGTGAGGGGACATGGACCCACTGGAAGGTGGCTGCTCGTGGGCACCCTCCTCTCCCAGCCTTTTCCAGTCTGCTCAGCTGCCCCTCAGTGACAAGGCTCTCTTGCCCACAGAGACTGTGGGGCACCCCAAGCACAGGGCACAAATGCCAGAGGCAGTAGGGACAAGGGGGTCTCACCTGGCCAGCAGACCCACAGCATAGTGGCGGGTGTCAGCACAGAGGAGCGTGTCCCAGACATGCTTACGTTCAATTGCCATCTGTAAATCCAGACACCACAGACGGTGGAGCAGTGCCCTCATGGTCTGCACTGCAAACCTGTGTGCAGAGCAAAGCCCAGGTCACGCTTGAAGCACTGGCCCTGGCTACGAGGGCATGTCAAAGTCCAGGGACTGACATGGAGCACCTGTTGATGCTGGTGGGAAGGTGGCTGTCCTTTCGACATTCTCTCCAGAAGTTATCCACCTCCTCTGGCACCTGTTCAGTGCTGAAGAACACTTGGAACAGAAGAGCCAAGAGGAGGCTAGGGGAAGACTTTATAAATGGCTCTGGGCACCAGGGCAGGCGGAGAATCTCCCATACCACCCTGCTTGCCTGCAAAAGACAAAGCATCCTGAGACAGTGCTCAGTGCTGAGGTGTCCCTGTGGCAGGGCCTGAGGTGCTGGAGAGGCAGCCTTGGCGTGAGCAAAGGCCAGTTCCAGAAACTCACAGCCAGGGCAAAGACACCCGTGTCGTCCCCATCAGAGGTGGACGTGCTGTGCAGTGGCCAATCCTCCATCACACAAAGCAGAGGTGGAAGCACCTTCTCCACTGCCATTCCTGATGAGGCTATGGTTCTCCACATCCTTGCTGCAGCTCTGTGGGACCAGAGCTGTGTCAAGAGGATCTCAACCACAGCACCATGGCCTAGGCAGCTGTGGGGGCCCAGGTGAAAGAGTCCTGGTGCTCTGAGGGGCAGGGAGGGAGTGTTGACAGCAGGCTGAGTGGCTGACATGCCAGGGCTGGGAAATGGGCGGCTGTTGGGTCCTGTAACTCTCTGCCTATCAGACTCCATTGGACAGGCTGTACAGGGTGGTGGGCCCTAAAAGCTGGTGAGCCCTAAGCCGTCAAGGAAGGTGGCTCCCATACCTCTCACATGATGGGGCACAGCGCAGGAGAGTGACCACCACATCAGCAGGGTGTGCCTCCGTCAGCCTCAGGATGTCGATGAAGAGCCTGTCATGTGGAGGTGCACCGGATAAAAGTCTCTGGTGCATGTTCCTCACCATGGCAGGCACCTGGAGAATGCACAGGGAGAGTGGGAAAGCTGCCAGAGTGAGCAATTTCCCCAGCAAAGTGCTTCCCTTCCCACCACATTGGGCTAGCCCTCAAGGGCTGTGGGGGCCTATCACATACAGCTTGAGGACTCACATGATCCCTGTGGAGCTCAAGCTCTGACCACAGACTGCTTACTTCATTTGGACTAGAGACAAGAGTCGTCCCAAAATGATCCAGACTGGGAGCTGCAGCCAGGCTCTGAGGGGGTGTGGGGTGAGGCTTTGTTGTGCCATCACTCAGCATGTTGTTGTTGATCTCTCTCTGTCGAGTGCCTATGAGGCACCAACACATCTGCAAGAAAAGGGCAGGCAGGGAAGAGAAAAATGTCCCATTGAGTGCCTTAACAATGATGCTTGGAGAGCACCTTGCTGCGCAGGTGGGGATGGCTCAGAGTACCTGGCCTATAAAGGACCAGCAGCCACGGACAGGCTCCTGCTCTTGTCTCTGTTCCATGGCTGCATCTGGGAAAGAGTGAGCACAGCCAGAGCTGAGGGGCTGCTGGAGAAGCCTGAGAACAGAGCCCAGCCCTGCGCTCTACAGGCAGGAACAGCCCTGGGATGTCCCAGGGAATGGAGCACAGCCACTGCAGGGGGCAGCCCTGGCCCCTCTTCTGTCCTGTCCAGGGGCATGTCCCCATGCCTGCAGGCACCAGTCCTGTGACTCAGCTCTGCCACTCACCATCCTGCAGCAGCTGGAGCTGGTGCACCACATGAAGCTGCTGTGCTGGGGTTGTTTCAGGGCTTTTCTCCACCTTCTTTGGCACGCTCAGGGGTCTCTGCTCCATGCCAGTGACTGAATTTAGGGCTACTTGTAGGAGAGATGCCCCAGAAAAGTTTCAAGTCAGTAAGTCCTGCAGTTGTGCCTTGAAGGCACCTGTAAGAGAGAAGCCTCAAGAAGGCTACAGGGCAGCAAGTCCTCAAGGGCTCCTGCTACAAGGACACGAGACTCCTTGTAAAAAGTTGTAGTTAGCCCACGGTCTTGCCTTGAGGTCACCTGCAGGAATAACTTCTCAGAAAAGCTCCGGGTCAGACACAAACGAGAGTGCTGTGGGGGGGCTCCTCACGACACCGCTCTATCCCGTCCTGTCCCGTCGTGTGCTCCGAGCACTGTGGTGTGGCCGTGTCACTGCCAGCACCTGTGTCACCAAGGGCCCTTTGACACCCTGTCCCATTCCATGCCATGATGCTGCAGTGTGTCACAAAGGGCCCCAGCACCCACTGCCCCCTGCCCTGGGGCCGCCCCCAGCCCACCCAAAGTGGCCCAGCTTGGAAGGAATCCCTCGCCCCAAGTGCCTAGGAGAGCCCGACAGGATCTTCAGGAAGGGCTCAAACCATCAGCAAACGCTGCCCTGCTCTGCGGGCTCAGGGCAGCAGAAGGAGCCCCCAGGGCTGCCGCCGCAGCCGCCGCGGGAAGGGCTCGGGGCCTTGCACAGAAGCTGGCACGGCCTCCCTGGGACACGTCCCGGCTGGTGGCCATCCTAAAGCCACGGGTGTGACACAGACCAGGAACGTGTGGGCCAGGGCACCAATGCTGCTCTGACCCCTGGGGCCTGGGGAGCACTGAAATCAGCAGGTGTGGCAGAGTCCCCGCCCAAGCAGACCTGCCACCCCCTGAGCCCTGGCAGCGCTGCTGTCATCTCCTGGCCCACAGACCTGTGCCCCGGGGGCTTGTGTGCCAGAGGGAGCCAAAGCCAATGTGCATTGGGGGCTGTGCTCCTTCCTACGGGGGCTGTTGGCAGGAGCACCTGGAGCTACTGCTGGCAACTCCTGCTGTCTGTCAGATGATGTTGCTCCTTCGTTGAATGAATTTTTTCCGTAGCACAGAAACACCAACAGCTACTAAATTTCATAGGACAAAGAGAGTTTACAGACACACTGTCATGGTTTCTTGGGTTTTTCTGAGCATTTTTCATGCATTCTGCAATAAAGTAGCAGCAAGGTCTAAGTTAAATGCAGCATTTTCTGTATGTCCAGCTAAGGTCAGCTGATATCAGGTGCATCGGGAAAGCGCAGATAGGGGTAACTGTGGGAGGAGAAGCTGTTCTGTGTCTCTTGAGTATGGTGCAAGCACCTGAAGGAGTAGCCAAGTGAAGTGCTGGAAGCAGACTTGCTCTTCTAGTTCACATTCCAGTTCACGCTCTCCTGTACTTTCTGTGGGGTCCAGAGTCACTTCAGCAGCAGTGTCTGAAGTGAACAGGCAGGACAAGTGAGTCCCTTTTTGCACCTTTATTAGGATATCAGCTCTAGGGTGGGGGCTTGGGGGCCGCGCTCGCCACCGCCGTTCCCATGAGGTGGCCAGGAAGGAGGTGTTACAGTGCTGTCGGTCGGTCCCCTCAGCAGGCCTGGGGCTTCCATCCTTACAGGAATACGGTGGAAGAGCTGCTGTGGCTCATTCTGTGTAGCGGTGTCATCTTGGTCAGTCACTTTCGTGGCGGTGGTGGAGACTCTGAGTATTCTCTAGTCTGGAAGCATCTTGGTCTTCTTGCTGGTTAGGTTATGAGGTTCTTTTGTCTTTTTTTTCTCTGGCTCACTTGATCTAGGGGCCCTCTCTCTGCACTCATAAACCTTTGTGCTGCATTTACATACAGAAGTTGGTTGTACTATGTTGGGGAGCAGCAGCAGTGACCCAACCACTAGGGTAAAGGGATTACAAAATCTGGGTAAGGGATAAACTCAATACAATTAACATTGGGGTACACAGGGCAGACACTTGGATGCTTAGTGCTTTAACATCATTAACCTCACTTTGCAGCAAACATTTTAACAAACATTACACCATAACATAAATATTACATCGTAACTTTGAAACTCACATTCTACTTAAAAATGGTTTTTCTTCATAACAGTGACTCCGCAGCCCTGCTCAAGGAGATGTCACCGCCCTCCCCATGGTGCAGCAGCTGCACGGGCCCAGAGCTCTGTGTCAGGGGGGCCTCGGTCACAGCGCCGTGGCCTGGGCAGCCACGAGGGCCCAGGCTGGCCGCCAGCCCTGCCTCTGCCCACCGCCCCTTATGGGCAGCACCCAAACGACAGCCCCTGCAGGGCGCCCTTACCCTCCTTGAAGATGCTGACACCAAATACTGGGCACACAGGGGCGTCAGGGCTCCACAGCGCTGTGCCCAGATGCTGCTGCCAGGGCCGAGCTGCGGCGGGCCGGGGAGGGAGCCCAGGCTCGTATCTCACCAATGAACCTGACGGCCGCCTCTCGCAGGGGCTCCTGTGGGCTCTCCAGGTACGGCAGGGCCCGGCGCAGGTGCTCGGCCGCTCGGCTCCTGTCATGTGCCAGCTGGAGAGAGCGGCAGGAGGGAAGGCTTGGCGCGGGCTCGGCCCCTCGGCCGCGCTCTCCCTGCGCCCAGCCCCGGCCTCCCCTGCCCGCACGGCCCTGAGGCCCGGCCAGCAGCCGCTGGCGCCGGGCCCTGGAGGGGGCAGAGGGCCGGCTGCTGTCCGGGGAGCCGCGGTGCCGCCTCGCCCCGCAGGGCCGGGACTCCATCGGCACCCGGCTCGGGGCCACAGGAGCCTGGAGAAGAGCCCTCGCAGCCCAGGGAAGGGAGCGGCGTGTGGGGCACAGGCTGGCAGCCCTGGGTCCAGCACTGGACACCGCCTGATTGCAGAATTTAGACCTTACAGAACATGGTTTCATAGTTACATTCACACATTTACAAGAGAACAGATCTCTAAAGCTATGGGCAATCACAGCTGGTTTTATATAGGGAAGAAGTGAACTAAAAGAACAATTTTCACATCCAAGGCATACAAATGCTATGGGAGAAATAATTTCTAGAAAGGAACTTTATCTCAAGAATTTATGATGCAAGCTAACTGCCATATGATTTAATGAAGGCCTAGCTCATTTAGAAACTTTTCAGCAGGGAAACAGACATGTTTCCACATGTAAAAAAATACCACTGCTACTGTTAGTGCTGGATCCCCCAGGATGATGTCACGCACAGCATACAGAACAGCTGCGTCATGAGATGCAGGGGGAAAAGAGCAGTAACCTTTCTGAAAGTATCATAAAGATACAAAGCTAGCAAAGAAGGGCAGGAAGGGCTTGAAGGTGATGAGGGAACAAGAGGGGAAGGTGTATGAGGAACAAGCTGAGGCTTGTTCAGCTTAGAGGAGTTGATCTCAGCATGGCCTACATCTTCCTCCTGAGGGACAGCACCCGAGGGAGCGGCTGGAGCCGTGTCAGGGCAGGGTTAGGCTGGAGATCAGGAAAAGGTTCTTCTCTCAGAAGGTGCTGGGGCACTGACCACGCTCCCCAGGGACTGGGCAGTGCCCCAGGCTGACAGAGCCCGAGGAGCTCTCGGGGATGCACAGGGTGGGGTTGTTGGGGTGTCTGTGCAGGGCCTGGGGTTGGACTCCATGATCCTTGCAGGTCCTCTCCGCTCTGGAGAGTCTATGATTCCATGATTCCTTGACACTGGGAATGAAGACTGATGCAAGGCCGTGCCATATAAATAAATGCCATTTGTAGTGTCTTCAGTTATACCACACAAAATGTGACAAAATTCAGCTGCTATTTTAGACAGAAAGCACAAAGGGCGACCTCACCACATCAAGCATTGCTTTAATTAAAGTTTCCAACAATCTCTTCTCCATTTCCAAATGCAAACAGCAGCAAACACATGATGGAAAAGTCAAATGAATTCCAACATTCCCAAGATACAAATTTACATTAAAGAAACCAAGCAAGGATTGCACATAAGGCCTTTGCAAACACTTCCTAGATGAATTAAAGTCTCTCCGATGCAGGGCTGAAATAGCTGAACTTCTGCACGGTTCCAGATAGAGTGGGAAGAAGTCCACAATGTTCAAGAACAGTCTGAAATAGGGATGCAGGGTTGGACCAAAGGCTTTCCTGGGAGGGGGGATGATGCCAAAATCTACTGCATTCTGGCATGCCAGCATTCCAGACCCCAGCAGGTCTGACAGACAGCCCGTGCAAGAATCAAGCGAGATCTGGCTACTACAGTATGGACAGGGAAGGGAGATGGATTAATTCAGACGAGCAGTTAATGCCTGAAGGAAACCCATGCACAGGCCTCTGAGTGAAATGGAAAAGCCAAGGGATTTTGGCAACAGCAGCAGAACTCTTGGAAATAGGAGTGCTTTACAATGGCAGCTTACAAGGACTAATTGCTGTCACTGGACATTACGGCAGATGAGAAGAGTTTGGGTAACGCAGGAATCATGCCAGGAGATAAGCAGTCATCTCCTGTTCCACCACAGCTTTGCAACAAGCAGAAAGGGCTGTTTGATCAACAAAAAATAAAAACTGCCAGGAAATCCTGCTGACTCCTGCTGAGACATTGACACTGGTGCCTCCGTTACTGCCTGCATGGGGGTTACTGCCAGCTCCGAGCAATTATTCTTTGTGAATTGGTACCTGTGTGAGCAACAGAAAGAATTCGAAAGTAGAGCTCCCAGCCCACCTCAAGGCTTTGCTTTCATCCTCACCACATCAGCTCAGGTGACTGGATGCTTTGTACAGGGGAGGGTGTCCCTGTCCATGGCAGAGGGTGGAACTGGATGAGCTTTAAGTCCCTTCCAACCCACCAGTCTCATATTCTAGGATCTATAATGAGAGGTCCCTTTCTATGAGCTCCATCATAAACCGCTGTCCCCTGTCCCCAGGCTGCCCCACTGTTTCCAATTATGACTTATTTTCCAGCCACACTGCAGCTCCCTTTGATCTGAGCTGGAGCTGTTTGAACAGAATTGGGCTAAACGGCCTCCAGAGTTCCACTATTCTACGGCCTATTTTTCAGGCAACTTGGGAGTCCAGCACATCCTAGAACCAGCCCACAAACAGGTGATCCTTGTGGATTTAATTAGGTGGTTGCAAGTCATTCATAGCTAAATGGAATTTATGTCTAGCAAATATTCAGTTCTCCCAGGAAAATGGTGAGCTGACTGGGGAACATTTGGCACAGGTTTAAGTTCTCTTGGACAAAATCTCTCTGTGGAAGAAGGAGCCAGGCCCTAATGCCCAGGCTGATCAAGTTGTTCCAGACTATCCTATTGAACAGTTACACTTCTTAACCTGCTGTCTCTAAAGATGACAGTGCTCTCTGCATCCATCAGTATTCTGCCTGCCTTTCACATCCTATTGGTACTTTTGGCTTCAAGCCAATTCTTCCTCCAAACTGGTGGCAAAAGGACACAGTGCTCATGACTAGGCACTCAGCTGGACCAGAGGCTTTGGGACAGCTCTTCACACTACAGCTTATTGTACAGGACATAGGAAGAGCACAGTAATCCAGCCTAATGTCCTACTTTGATAGTGGAAAAATAAATGTTATTCTTGCCCTCACTTCTATCTTTTCTATTCGGGTTGCCTGCTCTTCAGAGTTAAAAGGTAACCAAGGGTAAAGGAATCCAGCACAGCAGCTCCTCATTTTCTAGAGGGCCTCCATCATAAAGACAACTAAAATGACCTTGGGTTAGTCACCATTTTTCAAAGGCAAGCGAGCAAAACAAGGTATTGTAAACCATACCAAAAATTGGTAAAAACCCCAGATGGAAAACTGTATTTTTCAGAAAGAAAAACACAAATGAGTAAGAATTCAGGTCTCCTTTCTTTCCCAATCAATATCAGGCAATATGAATAAAAGCATCAACAATTAATACTAATTCTTCTTTTAACGACACACCAATTTAACACCACAAACACAGGTAACTTTTTCAAGGCGGAGAATGGACTTAAAAAGGGCTTACCCTGCTCTGGTAGCTGCTTTTGGATTTCAGCTGCACTCATTTAATTTTGCTGGAAATCTCTTTCAGAAGGCCTTTCAAATCAGAGAGCTTAAAAAAAAGAAGGAGGCTATTTTTGTAACATCCATCTAGCTGAAGGAAAGCAGTGCTAATGAATAACATACATAACAAGTAATTGCCTCTTCAAATATTACACCAAATGCGTGAGTGCTTGAAAGGACACTCCCAATTACAGAGTTCATCAGGGCAATTATTGCAGTGAGCCCTGATGCCTCTGTATTTCAGCAAGTTAACCAGCAGTTACCAGAAGAGAAAAGCAAGAGATGACTATTTATTTTCAGGAGAAAATTAAGGTTAGCAGATCTCCTTTCAGTTTCAAGAGCAGCATCACTAGCCAGACTCATTTCCCTTGCAGTCTGGGAAGCCAGCTATTATTTTGAACCTAAATTATTTGACAGCAATCAAAATACTTACACTGAAGAATATGTGGGTCTTTTCGCCTGTGAGCTTCTCAAAAGTCTGTTCTTCATACCAAAGCCACTCCCCACTCCAGAGGCCAAATATCTAATTCAGTCAAGCCTCAGAAAATACCCATTGTAAAGGTCTTTTAAGCATCACAGTCATAAAAAGATTATTTGTATGAAAATTCTCATAATGTGCTCTCTGGTAGATGTGTAGCTTTATATTGCTCAATTACCCCATGCCTACAGCACCAGAATATAAACTTGACAGACACAGTTGGGAAGGAGACATTTCAAGTGTGTGACACTCCTTCCCATCGGTGTTTCATGGGCCTGTTACACACCCAAATGCTGCAGTTATACTCTAAGATGGAAATTACTTTTATTCTATACCATCCCATAAGGAATACTGAGAAACATTCCTCCAGTGCTAAGCAAGTGTCCTTCTGCTTCATTTTCCAGCACAATATGAAGCTCCTCTGGCTTGGGAGGGACCTTACAGCTCATTGTGCTCCACCCCTGCTGTGGGCACGGACACAGGCTGCTCCAGGCCCCAAAGTCCAACCTGGCCTGGGACACTTCCAGGGATCCAGGGGCAGCCACACCTTCTCTGGGCACCCTGTTCCAGGGCCTCCTCACCCTCACAGCCAAGAATTTCTTCCCATTATCCCATCTAACTCTGCTCTCAGTTCAAAACCATTTCCTCTTGTCCTAATCACTTCACACCTTACATTCCTATCTATGGAATCAAAGCGGCACAGTAAAAAAGCCCAATTAAAATGGGGTCCTGGTGACAGTGACAAAGACTGCACGTGACTCTGGGAGGCTCATCTTCCCTACCATGGCACATCCCCTGCTTTCCCAGAGAGAATCACATTCCCCAGAGCAATCTGAGACAGAAGTACCTTTGCATCCAGTTGTCTAAATCGATGCACCATCCTAGAAGCAGAAGGAGAACACAGAGCAAAGGGATCAGTCTGGATACCAAAGAAAACTTGGCTAATTACCACACCCCAACCTACCCCAGTGTTCCAGCCTCCAGGGAGGCAGCAGGGCTGCACACCATTAGCATCATTTTTAGTAAAAGTAAATGAACTAACACGTGAATTTTAATTAGTGGGATACTTTTCCATTTTCCTTCCCAAGGCTTTTGCTTCCAGTACCATGGAGATGTTTTCGGTATTTGTTTGGCTTCTTATCCAATGCTGCTTGTCTCTGGGTAGTCTTAACCCAAACACTTATTTGTGGACAGCAGTGTTCATGCCCACGGATATGGAAGGGTCTGGGTTTTTTTGCCCATTCCTATCAGCTCTCTCTGATTAAGAGAAATACTCAAGCTGCTAGAAGTTAGCAAAGTTAAGCAATCATACAGAGCAGGTTTTGTTCTCTAGCAGTGTTCCGTTTTCTTGCTTTCTTTCTGTTTCTTTTTTCTCTTATACTATTACTCTGAAAACACTGAGACAGATCCCAAAGATAATGTTTTCATGAGCTGGCAGTCAAAGAAACAACCAAGTCTAAGTCTCCCAGGTTCAAATACTATGATTCCAAAGAGCCTCTTCCCCTCCTCAGAGTACTTCCTCCTGCTACCAAGTACAGATCTCCAAATGGATTACCACTGTGGGAATGAGATTCCAGGTTTAATGGTGAACATTCTCTGCTAACCACATAATCATAGAATTATTTGGGTTGGAAAAGATCCAAGTCCAGCTGCTCCCCCAGCACTGCCAATTCCACCACTAACCCATGTCCCCAAGTGCCACATCCACGGGCTTTTAAATCCCCACCCCGAGATGGGGGTGCCACTACTGCCTTGGGCAGCCTGTTCCAGGGCTGGACAACCCTTTCCATAAAGAACTTTTTCCTAATATCCAACCTAAAGTAATGCTACAAGAAGAGTCATCTGTAAAACTGCTTCCCATGATAAGATCTCAAAACACCATGGGAAGACATTATCTTCTCTGCAGCCAACAAAAAAGCACCATTTCACTTTAGAACTAAAAAGCACATTTATGCTGAGTTTGTTTACTTACTCATTAGTTTGTAAACATTAAAAGCTGCTAAAAACTTGCCTTCATTAGAAATGTTAAGGGGAAAATTAAGAGAATGAAGACAAAGATGGGCAGACTTACTCTTCTGATGTATCACTTGCTTTTGTGTTGATTTTGACAAGGTAGTTTTCCTTCATGACAGCTTCCCATGCCAGGATTTCATTGTCCTCATTTCTTGAGCCTGGGAAGAAAAAAACACCTTATTTGTCTTTCCAAAGCCAAGATGGGTCAGAATGTGCATTCAGAGGTTAATGATTCCCTTCTCCACATCCTGAGCACTCACAGCCCCACTGCCCACCTGTGACTCAGCTCTGACAGATGTGACACTAATGCCTTTCACTGAATGCTTCTGGCAACCAGAGTCACTTAAAAATACAAGATATGAGCAAACACAAACCCCAAAAACCTCCAAACAAACACAGAAAACTCCCCCAAACTTACAAGCTCCAAAAGTCTTTCTGGACTTTTAGGAATCTTGGTTAGCACAGGTGCCTCTGCTTCAACAGGTATAGGACATTCCAGCAAGTTCCCATATGGGTTTGAGCTTTCCATTTATTTCTACATTATCCCCCGTTGGATCATTAAGAGTTACACTTTTAAGAACCATGATGCATGATTTTTCATTGAATTGAAACACTCCAGAATGATGAAGAATTGACTTCTCTAAAAAGCATTTTGTGGTGGTGCTTTAAATTCAGAAGTTGATACAGAGGAGCCCACTTTGAGGTATCAAAGTCCTCCAGGGTAATACTTCAGCGTTTTCCAAGAGGACAGCATAAACCGCAGGGGTTTAAATAAAAAAATAAAATTAACTGAGACCAAAGAAGCCCAGAGCTGGCAAATGGCTGAAGATGCCTTTCTTCCACCCAATGCGCCTTTGACCTCGCACAGCCCTCGGCTGTTCTCCCACATTCCAACAAGCATTTAAGCACCCAAATCCCAACCATTTCCATAAGAGTTAAATAGGGAAGGCAGGATTTTACAACAGTCAATACATCAACATGCTTCCTCCATGCAGTTCTAAGTTCCTACCATCAGCAAAACCACAATCATTTTCTGGCTCTAATTAGCTCTCCCTGTCTTTCAGAGCTGCAACATCAACTGTGCATCATTTGAGCAGGAGTATCTGCCATCAGTTTCCCCAGCAAGGAATCCACACAGTGATTTGGACAGCCCAAATGCCAATTGCTAAGCAATTTTATGCCCCAAAGCAGGCGCTTCCTCTTAAACTGGTAACAAATCCAGCTTCTGCTGCAGGGCAACAGGCCGGCTGCTGATGGATGGGAACAAGTCTGTCAATTAACTCAACTTATGCTCTCCCAGCTGAGAAAACACTGCATTTGCTGGAGTGGAGAGGAAAGCTTGTTAAAAAAATTCCTATCTGTGTCCTCTGACAGAGAAATTAAAAAAGAAATAGCTCAAGAACTGGCTTGCCACATGTTAGAGGTGGTTTGCTCATTTGGTTACATCCAGAGGGCCAGGAAACTGCTTATTCTCTTTCAGTCACTCCCTAGCAAGTAGAATATATTACAAGAAAGCCAAACCCACAACCTTGCAAAGCTACGAAACAGCACAGGCAGCCCTAAAGAGTTAGGATTAATGTGAAGTCTTAATTGAGTTACACACACAAGACAATTCTACATCAAAATGGCTTGGACAAGAGAGCACTGGATAAATCTCACTTGAAAACTTGGGTCTTACTGGAGAAATTTCCAGCAGCACAGTGGATTTGCACGACAGAGGTCTACACTGCCCTTAGAAATTTCCCAGCACAGCACAAAATGCCTGGAATAAGCACAGGATGCCGTGGAGGAACTGCAATGCACCTGCTGCAGAGATGACTTTTGGGCAGCAAGAAAAAATCCAACTCACAACAAATGGATGGCTCTTTGCTTTCTTTGTTACAGCAGCACTTGAAGCATTTCCTCATCACCATGAAGACATAGGCAAAGATGACAAACGGGAAGGGGATGGTCAGGCGACTGCAGTATTCCTGGACCAGGAAAAAACGCTGGAACTTCCACACCTGGTCGTTGTTCTCTTGCACTGATCCAACAGTGTAACTAGCAGGAAAGAGAGAACACACCCAGGATTAGCTGTTCACCAAAGAGCTGCATCAGAGCCAAGAACAGAGCATTTCTCTACTGCACTAGGGCATGGCTTTACAGACACAGAATCCATGGGTGGTTTGGGCTGGGAGTGACCTTAAAGCTCATCCCATTCCACTCCCTGCCATGGGCAGGGACACCTTTCACTATCCAAGCCCCAGTGTCCAACCCGGCCCTGGACTCTTCCAGGGATCTAGGGGCACCCTGTGCCAGGGCCTCCCCACCCTCACAGGGAACTTCCTTCCAAATTCCTTCCCAATATCCCATCTACCCCTGCCCTCTGGCAGTGGGAAGCCACTTGCTCTTGTCCTATCACTCCAGACCCTTGTCCCAAGTCCCTCTCCAGCTCTCCTGGAGCCCCCTTAGGCTCTGGAAGGGAGTCTCCCTGGAGCCTTCTCTTCTCCAGGTGAACACGCCCAACCCTCCCAGCCTGGCTGCAGAGCTGAGGGGCTCCAGCCCTGGGAGCATCTCCTCTGGACTTATTCCAGCAGCTCCATGTCTTTCTGATGTTAGGGGCCCCAGTCATTCTGAAGGTGGTAATTTTTATTGACTAGGTTACCTAGTTTGTTCTCCTTCTTAGAGAGCAATTTACAAATGGAAGGAACTAAGACAGCAGGAAAAATAACCCTTGAAGTTACAAATAAACCGGAAAAAATCTGCATAGGAAGAAAATATTCTATGTGCTTTTACTACCTCAGCTCTAAGCAATCTTCTAGCCTACACATGAGAACAAGAAAGTTCTTCACAAGATATTGTGTCTTGTTAATTGAGCAGATAACTCCTTTCTTAGGGAAAAAACCCAAACCTAAAACTAGAACAACTTCCAAAAAATTTGAAAGCTCCTGAGATTTTTAGTAGAGGTATTAAGGACACTCCAGACATGGATCAAACCCACAGCATAAAGCACTGTATGAACCCAGCAAAGCAACAACCACAGGAGCAAGCAGCTCCCAGTCTGCCTGACCTTTCAGTGTGACATTAAATGGCAGATGGATACTCCCAAAATGCCTCTGCTGAGAGCCTAATGGACCTTTACATGAGATAAATGAAAACCTTCACATGGTGGAAATTCTCTTTGTTTAAAAGATAAATACAGCTGGCAAAAACTAGAAGGTTTTTTACTGGTGTAACAGCATAAACTAGAACATATACCATTAGATGCTGTTAAAGTGTCCTAGCAAATATTAAAGGTTTTTAGGTAGAGCTGGCTTACTGCTACAGTTTCCTTCATTATTGTGAGGTACTTACACACCTTCTAGGGTGTATGAGGATGCTTGTCTGTCCCAGGCACAGATATGCTGTACCCATCCTGGCTGCCTTGCCAAAAATAACATTTCTGACTATCTTTAGAGTCCAGGTCAGCCTGGGGAGAAAGGTCCAGAACTGAGGGGAGAGCAGAACCTAAATCTGGGGCATTCTCAACTTATCGCACTCCAACATCTCATCTCAGGCCAGGAAACCATGGCAGTTTTAAAATGAGAGATCCTCTTGAGCAACACCAAGAGTCCTGTCAATACTCTTGTTGCCAAAGCAACTTCCTGCCAAGGTAGCATCAAAACACAAAAATAAACCTAGTGGTCCTCAGGAATGGTGGCCAGAGGTTTTGAGTACTCTTGTTACACTGTGAGTGTAAAGTGGAAAAGGAGCAGGGCTGGGAATGGGAACAGAGCCACAGCACTAATCCAGCTGCATTCCCAAGTGAGACACAAAGGCAACACACTCTAAAGTCTGATCTGAAGGACTTCCATAATTAAATCAACTCTGTGTCACAGCTTGCAGTGGATGCAACGAAGATTTCTGGAAGAAGCTGAGGAAGATGTTCCCTGCCATTGCTGGTCTAGAGGTGATGACACTTCTCAAGACAAAGTCCTTTTGCATGTCCCAAGGGGATGTGGCCCATTGCCTGTGGTCTAACTCAGAACAATAAATGGCAGGTCCATCAAAGCAGACCCATCCTCACCACAAAGCAGTTCAGGTTAATAAAACCACAGTGTCCTAAAGGGTGATAATAACTCATTTATTCACTCTAGTAAGGTCACTTGGGCAGCAACTCACACTTGGTAAGGCCCTGACCCACATCACCCCCTGTGTGACCCACGGGGGTTTGCACCGCAGCCACCGTGCAGAGGATGCTTAAAGATGGAGGCAAAGGACAGGCAGAAATCCCTCCCCAGGATGCTGCACCAGCTTCCCCCAGGCTGCTGTGACAAATGCAGAGGCAAGGGCTGGCTTCCTGCTGGTTTCCAGCACTCCACTCCCTTTCCCAGAGATATGTCAGAACAGAGATCACTCCTTTGTTACGCACCCGAACATGGCCACAAGCAAGTTCACGAGGAGGATGTTGGTGGAGAGCATGTAAATGCACACAAGGGGAATGGTGATCCACTCTGGGAAGCGGGGTTGGTTGTTGGCATCCAACTCCACGCACAAGGGCTTGGACTCATTCCCAGAAAAAGTGCAGTGGTCAAAGTTGTAGGTGGTACCTCAGAGAGCGAGAGGGGAGAGCAAACAGTGAGCTCCTTGTTCTGCTGGGCCCAGCCCCGGGTCCTGCCTCACCATTAGACTTGGAGGCAAGGGCTCAGCACAGGGTTGGACAATCTCTAGGAGGAGAGACCCGCCCTCAGAAGGTAGATACCATCAATATCATCAGGATACTGGCCAAACATGGCCAGGTAGGGCTCGTAGATGACCGAGCGGAAGATCCACTCCCAGCGGTGCTCGTTCTTCCTCAGGATGCCTTGCCTGGCCACACCAAAGGCCACCATCCACACAGCGAAGAGGAAGAGGAAGAAGAAGACATCTATCATCTGAAAAAGGACAACAGGCATTGATCGGTGCCCCACTGCAGGTCTCTTGCAAGCCACACATGGATGGCTTTCTGCTCCTAACTTCACCAACACACATGGTAGTAACTGAGCACTCCCATTCAGAGAACTTAAATATTTATGCAACCATAAAAGCAAGGCATGTTTTGGAATACAGGATATCCCCCTGGCATCAGGCAGGCTCCACAAAAGCCAGAACCAGGTAAAAGGACTGTGACTCACCTCACCCCCTGTGAGGTGAAAGCTTCTGGAAATGCCACTCTGGATGGCTTCCAACCAGCATTTACAGCCCTGGCCAATGGTTTCATGCTCTGGCCAATGGTTTCATGAATTTCTAGCACCACCCTGTTCCCCAAGTACTTGTGTGATGGATGCAGTGGAGGACCAAAATCCTTCTCCTGTACCCTCTATCATCACTGTCTTGCTTGGGGAATACTCATGGGAGCAAAAGAAATACCACTGAAACATTTGAGGCGTGGAAGACAAAAGGTACCAGGAAGCAAATTTCCTCTGCTGTTCCTCAGCCTGATCCTTATTCCTTCCCTTGACACAGAAAAATGCCCTGCTCTTAATTAGGTCCCATTTAAATCTTAATTCATCCTGTTAAGCAGATTTAACTTGCTGCCATCATCAGAACATGAGGAATTCATTCTTAAGGGGGGAGAGGGAAAAAAAGCATCACATCATTTATTTAGACTCTCTTGAATAACTGCCAGAATCTTACCATCCTCTGCAGCATAATAATTTTGGGTCCTAGATTCCTGCTAACTGTGAAAATATGGATGAGCCTCAGGGTAAAAACTATGTAGTCCAAACAGAAAATTACTCTCCCGGAATACCAAGAGCTTTCATCAGAGTGAAGCCTGATAGAGACAGCAAAAGGAAACAAAGAGAAGGCTTGGGTGAATTATGCAGAAATCAGGTAAAAACACACTGAAACATTGAAATGGGGAGTGGAAAGTGAGTAACTGGAAAGCTGAGCACAGCTATCCAGGGTCCCATGGCCTCCCCATCTAATGACAGATGACAGAAATGCTTAATGCACACCTTGTTTACACCCTCTTCCTCATATGCATCATCCCTGCATTTTTTCTCTCAATTACTTTGGAAAATATTTTTCCATCATTTCTTTGCTATGGTTTTTAACTCACCCCATCGTGTAAAACAGCTTCTGGGAAATAATCACATTGTTCGGCTCTTGTAGGGACAATCACAGTTCTCTTAAATATAACACAAAGCCCAGGTGGCCATACTAAATAGTCAGTAACAGGAGCCACAGAAAATCCTAAAGATCTCCTGGTTTTTGGGTTTTTTAAAGTCAACTCTTCTCAGTATTTGGGGCCTTCCATAAAGGGAATTTCATGAACACATTGCTCCCCAAAATTTCATTACCGGTTATAGTCAAAACCCACTAAGGAAGCACAGCCATAAAATGGACACAAGGCACTACTCACCTGAACACAATCCCTGCTATGAAGTAGAAGATTGCAAGGGTATCCATAACATTCCACAGGTCTGAGAAATACTTGCTGCCATTCATGTACCACTGGGAATGAAAAAGAACAGAAAGTAACCCCCACACGGCACAGTTTCCTTGCCCAATTAACTTTTTGTCACACAGTAGGTAACCAGAGTTCAGGTGGCTTTCAATTTCCCCAGAAAGAAGGATTAAATGTATGCAGTAATGCCACAAGTTACTGGCAACCTGGTTTTTTGGGTCTTGGTTTGACCCAGGAAACATTGTTGGGGGGAAGGGGGGGTCACAGTTTAAGGGTAGCTGATACATCCTGGCTTCTCTCCCTTCACAGAGCTAACATTCACTCATCTGCCCTCGGCTACATGTACATGCTTTGGATCCAAGATGCAGATTTAATTTATTCTTTTAATTACACAGGTCTCTCTGAATTGCAAGTCCAGTGAGAATCCCTGCTCATTCCCAGACTGAGCAGCACAACAGCCTGGATCCAAAGTCTGTGCAAGAACCAACTTCTGGAGTCAATTCAGAGGTGACTCATAAGGACAAGAAGCTTAATCAGGACAAACCTCTGCCAGGCCTGGAGAAATAAACTGTATCCCCAATCATAATTCTTTTAAATTTCATTTTTCATTGACATAAATCAAAGCTGTGGAGAGTACTGCTTGGTGAATCTCTAAATGGTGTATCCAGGGAAGGCAATTCTGCCTTTAATGCTTCTATGGAAAACAGAAATCAAAGGGAGTTTTCCCCTAGGTGCTATTTCTGTCCAGTAACTCCCTAAATCAAATATCTGGGACTGAGGTGCAGGTCAGTCCCCTGAATTCCAAGCAGTTCCCACTGCTGAGAGGTGAAATGCACAGAGGTTCTGCCCACATTCTTTCTCCACTGGAGAAAACAGGGCTTTCCTTCACACCCCACCAGTCTACCCACTCACCTGGCTGGAGGCTACCCCCATGTGGCTAAGGAGGCAGCAGGGAAAAGGCCTCTCCGATTTCACTATGGCCACGACAGCTCTAAATGGGACTGGGAGCAGCTGCAGCTACTTACAAATCCCTGGGACCACCAGAAGTGAAAGCAGGGCTGAGCCAGTGGCTTACAGTTCAGAGATTGCTCCTGACCAAGAGCTGAATTCTCCCCAGAACCAGTTATCCAACTGCAGCAGCTACAGTGGGACCCCAGGCCAGCTGCTCTTACTTTGCCTTGGATGTGAAAACAAAATCTGAGATACCCCTCTCTTTATTTTCTTTAAATATAAAGGACACTGACACAATTTTGGTGCAGAGTGAGACCATGTGTCTATCTCAGGGGAAGCCAGGGAGGAACTCCCCTGAGAAGTTTGGAGGATTGGAACACCGCTCTGCTCTCAGCTCCATCTCTCCTCCTCAGGAAAACAGCTCTGCAGCCAGAACACTGGCTTGAGGTAACTTTAAATCTTCAATAAAGTCTTTGTTTTAGCTGCCTCCACTGCCAAATTGTACAGTCTGGCTGCCAGTTACTAATGGGAATCACAGCAGTTCTACCTGCTCAGGGTAGTGAGAAAAAGGGACAGTGTTAGGAAAATAAGGTTTCTATCCCTAAGGTTTCCCCCAGGACTTTTGCTGGGTATACACAGGATGTGCAAGGACAGGTCCAGAGACACCAGAACCTAAATCAGCAGAAACAAACACTCCATTAGTGTTTTCATGGCAAAAAAAGTCTTTTACTTTTCCCCCATTTTCTTAGCAAGTAAAGTTGCCATAAACAGGGTTCCATCTTGACTATTAAAAAAGGGAAAAGACTGCAGTAACAGCAGCATCAGAAATGTCATGTGAGCTCACATAAAAACCATTATTGCAGGGTGGGATGATCCAGCAGATCACCCACAAACACTCATGAGGCGATTCAGGCCTTATAGGAGAGTCAGAAAGCAGCACTGCACCAAACCCACACACCCACTGCTCTTCTGACTCCCCCAACATCCTCCCACTGCCCTGGCCATGGACTGGCAGAGACCAGCTTGCCCAAAACCCACCAGATCTCATGTGAAGTGAGGAGAAGGTACCAGCTAAGTGGCTGGTTATAAAGGCAGTCCCACATGCTGTTCCCACACCACAGGTAACCCAAAGCTGCTCCCTGATTCTACTTTAAACCAGCAAAAACTGTATAGACGATTAAAAACTAAATAGAAATGCATAGAGATATGTGGCTTATTGGTAAAATAAATTAGGTATGCACCAAGACAAATGTGCTAAATCTAACCCATTATTATCAACTACCCTGGCAAGCCAAGGATTCCTGGGAAACATCTGCACTGGCATCAGCTTATCCTCTTGGTGCACAGACAGTGCAGCTACAGGGGCACGAGCAGGAATTAAACATCAGAGGAAAAAAAATCCCTCACTGAGCCCTGAGCATCTCTGCTAGGAAGTGGTTCCCCTGGGCACCAGCCTGTACTGCTTTGGAGGGGGAAAAACCACAAGGCTGTGGCTCTAACACTAAACTTTCTGGGGTTGCAAGTGCTGCCTACTTGTCTCACTTCATCACAAAGCAGAATGAAGACCAGCACGTAAAGGATGATCTCCAGGGCCGTGGGTTCCTTCTGGAAATCCATAAGCAACACGTAGGCGAAGAGCAACAGGAAAGCAATGTAGAAGATGACGTTCCAGGAGAAGACCACAAAGGGGGAGGTGAAGAAAGACACATAATATAAGAAGAGTTTCTTACTCTTCTCCACAGGCTTTTTCCTGAGGAATTAAAAGAGGGAAAAGGTCTCAAAGCATAGCTTTTATGCCTGGAAACATTTGTGTTCTTCAAAGTGGAAGTGCGGAGCGTGCAAAGTCTAGCTCAGGATGTTACTTTGGAGGTAAAGACATCTTGCATCCACTACCCTCAGGCACTCCAGTAAACTGGTACATCTTCCAGCATGGATGGGGCTTGGAGACACCTGGGATAGTGCAAAGTGTCCCTGCTCATGGCAGGGGTTGGAACAAGATAACCTTTAAGGTCCCTTCCAACCCAAACCATCCTGTGATTCTATGATCTTAAATCAAAGATCAGAGTGAAACAAACTGTCCAAAGCTCATTCAGCTTTTTAATACATTATCTAAGATTGACTGAACACTAAAACAGCTTCTCCAGAGTGGCTGTGGAGTCTCCACCCTTGCAGATATCCAAAACTGGACACAGTCCTAGGCAACCTGCTCCAGCTGACCCTGTTTGAGCACAGGGCTGGATTGGATGATCTCCACTCAGCATGACTTGCCCTGAGATTCTACAATTAACTAACTTACTATCCCTCTGAAAAAATTTCCTGCTAATGAAAAGTCAGTTGATTACCTGAATGAGATGAAACCACAGCCTATTAAAGGGAAAAAGAACAGGCACAGTATGATCTTCCAGTTCTTAGTGTCTCTTGAAATCTCTCCATACCACTGCTTGGAAAGGAAATTCTGCAGGGAAGAAGGAAACGCCCTCACTTGGTCTAACAGCAACAAAATAACCTAGGAATGCTATTTTAGAACATTTGATTTAATAAAAATAAATGCCAAACTTTGAGGTTTCAATCAAAATACTAGAGATTTGTTTCAAAAAAGAAAGCTTTTTGCATCAGTAACAGCGTGCCGGCTCCTTAGGGCAGCCATCCTCCATCTACATGATGAGGAGTTAAAAATGAGGCTGAACAGGACTTGATCAATAAAACACTTATAAACCATTGCATTATATGCAATGCTCATCCATGCTGGGTGTTACATCCACACTGTGCACACCCAAGGCAGGAAGCACTCCAGGCAGTCTTTATTATCCAGTTCATTATGATTTACAGCCTCAACTCAAGATTTTTTTCCTCCTGATTTACAAGTGTGGGTAGAGGAGCCACAGCCCCTGTTAGAGCACAAGAGGTACAGAGACGTGTTCACCTTCCCTTCACTGCCATTACCTGCACACCTGGCTGGGCAATAAACTGCTGGTCTCTGGCTTCCACTGCTAGCTCCAGACAGTTGCTCCCTCCCCAGGCTTCACAGGAGTAAGTCAGCAGCTGCTCAGCCAGGTCTTCATCATTGCTGTAACACTCGGTGAAAAGCTCTGGAAGAAAGAAGCAGCTCCACACTGAGCTCCAGCTTCAATCTCCCACCAACTTGGATGCAAATATCTTTAGTGTAATATTTGTAATATCAAAGCACGTAGACAAGAACCCTTTTCACATTTTCAGCACTGCAGAATGACTGTGCATCCCTTTACAACCCCACTTGCACATCTTCAACTTTGGATGCAGTATTCATGTCTGGATGCAAAACTGTAACACTACTTTGCACAGAGAGAATTTAGTTCTGCACTAAAAATTGAGTAAAAAATGTGGATTTCTCCTTAAATGACTCAGTAAATCTACTTGTTTCACCCTCATTTCTTAAATTCCATTTGGCACTGATCTAATGAATTATAGTCAGTCCAAAATTAACAGGAGTGTTGAAAAAGTCAGAATCTGATGCTTTTTCACTGGGAAAACTGTTCACTCCTTAGTGTCTTGCTAAATCATCAGGCCTGAGGGATGTAGATACCTTTTAAAAAGTCTATTTAAGCAGTTTTTGCTTTGTGGAATAGAAGAGACTGTCTGGAAACAAGCAAGGTATTTCCAGCATGGCCTTGAGCTGGTCCTTATAAAGTCACAGAATCAACAATCTACTTTTTACCTGCAACTTGTTCTCACTCCCCAAAAGTACTCCCACAAATCTTAGGGGTGGTTTTTCCCAACCCTGAATACTACCAGTACTCATGTGGAAAGCTTCCCCTTTTCCGTATTCACCTTTCTGTTGGTGGCACCCTTCTTCAGCCTTGCCAGCAGAGCTAAGTAGCTGTTCTTCCCCATGAAAGAAATTCTCCACATCAAAAAAACACCACTTCACAACACTTTTGAAGACAAGCTCTTAAGACAGGACACAAAATTTCTACTGAAAACAAATGGTGTGGAAGGAATTTCCAAGCAGTAAAATCACATGTTGACATAAAAAAAATATTTAATGTTGTGGATCTAGTTTTTAATTCCCTGGTCTCTGACCCTTCCCACTAAATTTCTAAAGGACTCACCTACTGCTCTTGTCTCATACTCGTTAGCAAGTTCCTCAGACTCACCAGCAGCATTTATATCATTCTTCACCTTGGCCATGCTTTTCAGGAGCTTACTGGCCCCCAGGGCTGCCAAAGTGCAGCCTCTGGTCTGTGGAGAGAGAGTAAAGTCATGCAAATCCCTCTGAGAAGGGAACATGATCATAGAATCCTGAAACCACAATGATTTGGGTTGAAAAGAGCCTTAAAGAAGATCTCATCCCAAGCTCCTGCCACAGGCAGAGACACCTTCCACTCTACCACGTAGAAGCCTTTCAAAATTATCCTCCATTTTGCAGCTTCTCAGTTCCCCGTACAGAACGATCTATTTGATTCTACAATCATTAAATTATCATCTAATCCAAATTAGAAATTGTATTTCAATCAAACACCTGGACTCAGAACCCATCCATGCTGTGGAATGGGTGGGAACTCAGCATCCCAGCTTGAGCACAAATGACAACACACAATGGATGTGAGCAGCTAGCTCACACACAAGCTCAGGAAATTAAAGCATAAAGTCCACACTCAGACACAAAATGGGCAACATAAAACCTGGAGTCATCTAGCAATTCTCTCTTGTGTTTGAAGCTGGATGTGGAGCCTTTGAAGGCTGATAAACCAAAGACACAGAACTCCACTGCACTGCTGCAAAGAGGAATAAAGGAGAACTCAACTTACTTGCTCCCAAATGACTTTGGACAACTCTTTCTTGTTCTGAAGAACTGACCAAATAAACAGAGCTTGCAATGGGTGCCTTGTGATAGGACACTCCTCCTGAAAGAGAGAGCAAGAACTCAGACCTAAGCTCACCAAATGTTTTCAACTGGAACAAATTTGAACCTGGACTCTTGTGGTTTTTTATTTTCTTCCTTTCACAGCCACCCCTCACCAATCCCTTCTCTCAGCTCTCTGCCAGTTGTCACACACTATGTAAGTTATATTTGATATTTCTATTAAAGCCTTGTATTTGACAAGGAAGAATCAGCCTCCCTGGTTTTCCTGAAGCTGGCAATAAAGAATATTTGTGTAAAAGGCACTTCTTGCTTTAACCACTGCAGTCCAAATAACCTCACTCACAGCAGGATCAAACTGCTCATCACTCACTGAAAGCTGTATCTCCATCTCATCCTTGCTGTTTTTGTAATCTCTTTTGAAACCTCTCCGGAAATCCTCCACCATCTTCCACACGAAGGTGAGGAGGGCGTCATTGTAGGAGTTCTTGGCAATCTGCAGGTTCTTGAACACCAGGCTGCTGAAGTTGTTTGTGTACAGCTCCCTCAGGACCTCTGTGGTGAGGAACTTCCTCAGATTCAAGCCATTTTCCAGGAAGAGCCGGACAAATTTGGGCCTGTCTTTTACCAGGGCTGTGAACATCACGTCCTGTAGGTCAGCAGACTAGGAAGAAATGGAAAAGCAAATGTTAGGGATCATGTGAGACCTGTAAATCTTATCTAAGGCCTGACACATCGTCATTGTCACATTTTCATGAGAATCAGGGTTTTTTCTGTACACCATTGCCTGGGCTGGATGGCCCAGAGCATTTCTGGCATGGGCAGATCACCTTTGCAACCAGTGATCATAGAATGGATCATCATGGAATGATGGATCATGTCTTTATAGACTATCCTGAGTTAGTAGGAAAGGATCCACAAGGATCACGGAGTCCAACCCCTGGCCCTGCACAGACACCCCAACAATCCCACCCTGTGCATCCTTGAGAGCATTGTTAAATGCTCCTGGAGCTCTGGCAGCCTCGGGGCTGTGCCCATTCCCTGGGGAGCCTGGGCAGTGCCCCAGCACCCTCTGGGAGAAGAACCTTTCCCTGATGTCCAGCCTGACCCTGCCCTGACACAGCTCCAGCCGTTCCCTGGGGTGCTGTGCCTGTCACAGCAGAGATGGGAGCTGCCCCTTGGGAGGAAGCAGCAGCTCCCAGGGAGGTCTAACCTCCTCTTCTCCGGGCTGAAAGGAACATGACAGTCGGTGCAGGAGCAATAGACACTCTCCTGACACAGAGGCTGAGGCTCCTGCTGGGATGTGTCCCTCCCCACAGCTCCCTGCACTCCCTTCTCCCTGCACTCCCTCAGAAGGGGGCTGTACCTCCCAGTTTCGGTCATTGGTGAAGATCTCATCGCTGGCCAGCTCCAGCTGGTTCCACTCCAGCAGCAGCTTCAGCTGCCCATTCCAGTTATCCCTGTCGTGCTCATTGGTGCTGAAAGCTGCAGATGGGGAACAATCTCTGGGTAAAGACCACGCATTTATCATCTCTGCTTCTCACACTGCAAGGACAAGATTCCTTCCAAGTGGCTTTCCCCAGGCTCATGCACATCTTCCTGAGTAGGGGCTGGAGGATGCTGGAAGCTCAGGGATGTATCTGTGGTCCAAGACAGGCCACAAAGGAGCTGCCAGGAGCACCTCATAACCAAGACCAGCACAATGCTTCCTTCAGGCTGCTCAGAGTCCTGCACCCCCTACACAAGAGAGATTCTGCAGGATTCCCAATGGGGCCCTACTGGCATCCCCAAGGCTCTCCAAAATACCTTCCCAATTACCTGGTTTGGATCTTGCCCACACTTAAAGATCCCATATTGCTGCTGTAGCCTGCCCACACCCCTTCAGAGGAAGACAGGCTCCACACTGTGGCAGGAGCTTAGTTCTATGGAGATGGCACTGCTCTAGAGAATAAATATCCTTCTCTTTTCCTTTTATTATTAAATCCCCAAACAAACACAGAAAAGCAATTACTTGCCTTTGTACAGAGCAAAGGAAATGGCATTGCTCACAATTTCATCTCCAGCTTCTTCTATTTTGATCACTGTCAGTAAATGAGGGCTCTCAAGGACTTCTTTGATCTATTAAAAAAAAAGTTGTGTTTCAAAGCTATCAAGGCTGTTTAGCAGCAGATCTCCTAGATCCTTTTAAAAAGAAATTTGCCACCACATCGTAGCAAGGCTGCTTCTCGTCAGTCCTGGGTTTTAACAAATTTAAACAAGCCCAAATAGAAGCAGATAATGAGTTTGATTAGAAGTCACCAAAGCACAACATTAATTATCCTCTGAACATACAGCAAATAACTGTGATTCCCCTATGCAGATCATCTTTAACAAGATATAATCTCAGTAATTAGAAGTGACTCTTAAAGTAGAGAAGGTTGTGACAGCACAAGTTTAAACTTATGTTTCGTTTGTTAGAGAACAGTCTACCTCCTTGTGCTTTGTCAAAACCAGATAATTTCTCACATAATGAAACTTTGTAGGGTTAATTTCATTTTAGCACATAAAAGACAAATAATCTTGGCCACTTCTGAGGTACACTCCAAAGCAGCCCAGCAGAAGCTGTGAGGAGTGTGGCCAGACAGGGAACAGCTGCCTTCACCAGCTCCATGCTCCACAGGGAAGAGGTCCTTCTGGAACCTTCTTAGCTTTCCTATGACCAGACACACACTAACTTGATTGCAGCCCACCCAATACTTTTGTTCCAATCCCTGGAGACTCAGAATTTTCCTTTTTTAAGTCTGCACAGATATAACACAGCAAGGAGCCCTGCACACCCTGTAGGTATCACCAGATCCTGACTTGGAAGTCACCAGCTGCTCCCTCTACCCTCCTCCCACAGCAGCCCACACTCACCCACTTGATCCAGCTCTCAGTCTCCTCTTCTGAGAGCCTGGAAATGGTGCGAGGCAGGAACCTGAGCAGGCTCTCCTTGACACAGGAGGAAGCAAGAGTGCCTTCAGCCTCCACCAGGCTGGCAATGACATCTGCAATGCGCCCAGAGCCTTCCACCACCACGCAGGGAATCTTGCTCTTGATGGCCATGTTGATGGACTAAGGAGACAGAGGGAGAGGACAGCACTTGAAGCGTGACTCTTCCTAGAGATATTGAGTAAGGAAGCCTAGAGAAGAACAGAAACCCATGGTCCACAGTGGTATTTTTATTATTATCCACTGACACATTACCAAGGACAACTCTTTAAAGCATCACCTGTCTAATGAGAGAGGGCTTTGAAGAGCTCCACAGAGATTGAGGGTCAGAAATCACCATCTGCCAAATTTTCATAGACTCACAGAACAATTTATGTTGGGAGGGACCTCAAAGCACATCTTGTTCTACCCCTTGACATGAGCAGGGACACCTTCCACTAGACTAGGCTGCTCAGTTTTGGAGTGGATCAGCAGATCAGGACAATTGCCAAGTGGAAATGGCATTCAGGTCACACAACAGTGCTGCTCAGCTACAGTCATGGCTGGTTTATGGCACAGCATTGCTCAGCTGAGACCAAGGGCTCTGGATTTATTTGCTGGAGGCAGAAGCAGCAGTGTTTTACAGAGATATCACCTCTGTAGCATCACAAAACCATCGAACTCTAATGTTACTGAAAGTCTCCAAGCAGCCACTTACATGATTTCTCACATAGCAACATCGTATGTGGATTAACAGCAAGACAAAAACCAGCTGAAATCATGCTGGAAGGAACATTAACCCTCCTGGTGCAAAGACCACCATAGGAGAGACTGATTTCATCTGCATCACTACACTGAGAACAGAGTCACAGCATAAGCTGGCTGCCAGCAAATTGTACAACGGGAGTTGATGCAAGTTATCATCAAGCACTGGAAAGACAGAACATCTATTAGTTAAGAGAGTTTCTTGAGAACAAACAAAACAAAACAAAAAAAAAATCAACTTGGAGTCAGCAAAATTGTGTGCACATTCCTCCTGTCAACTGGAGAGCAGGTCTCTGACAAAGGCAAGGAGGCTTTTCTTATCAGCTAGATGAAAGTGGTTTTCTGAAGAAGGGTTCAGCTAAAGTGCATGTTTTACATCACAGGGAATTTAAAACAGAAGCTTGGAACAGCTTTACTTCTCCCTTGCTAATGCTGATTCTTGTCATCGTGCACCAGTCACAGAAGCTGAGAAAGAGGGAGCCCTTCCTGGCCAGCACTGCTAGACCAAGGCACGGCAAGGACAGACATCCACACCATGGACTCTGCTGAGTCATTTGGGCTGGTCAGACTCAATTTTCTCCTTGAAAAAAGGCTTCACCTACAAATGAGCAAGAGGACAGGCACAAATATCTCAGTGCACTTACAACACTGAAAAATAAAAACTCAGCATGACATAAACCAGCCTCAAGTTGCACCAGGAGAGGTTTAGGTTGGATATCACAAAAAATTCTTCACTGAAAGGGTTGTCAAGGACTGAAGCAGGCTGCTTAAGGAAGTCACCATCCCTGAAATGTTTAAAAAATGTGTGGATGCAGCACCTGAAGACATGGTTCAGTGGTGAACATAATGGTGTATGTCGACCACAGGACTTCAAGGTCTTAGAGGTCTTTTCCAACCTCAATGTTATCATGATCCTATGAAACAGCCAAGAGAGTGGCATAAACCCTTAACTGAACCATCATCTAGGTACTTCCCAGAGGAATCTCTTGCCAGGAATTATGCATTTGATTTAACAAGGCTTTTACTCATTCTGGTTGGGCAGCTACTAAGTCTGTGTTATGTACCACTGCTTAACAGTGGGTTTGAGGTCTCTCCAAAAAATGTGTAATTGTAGGTCTGCATAGCTACAGCACCTGGCAGTCAATCAGCTCCTTCAGTGATGGCCATATCCTTTCTCAAACCAGCAATTTGGAGCTAAAAGGAAATGGACATATTCAACACAACCCTTTGAGCACAGCTTTCCTCTCAGACCTGAATGGATGCTTAATTTCATTTTAGGACCTCTGATTAACACTGCATTTGCATTCATCTACAATTGGGCAAAGATAAAATTCATCATGTGAATGGAACCAAACTCCCAGGAAACATACAGGGAGGCTGGGGTAACGATCTGGAATTTCACACACTGGTTCAGACCAATAGATTAACACCAGCAAGGAAGTGGTAGCGGAGATCATGCTTTGAAATCACATTGAAATCCTGAAGAGCCAAGTAGTTTGATTAACCTTGACAGTAACAGCACAGCTCTGGTCAAAATAGGAAGTACCAAGGTAACATCTACAAACAAAATAAATATTGTGCTTCTTCAATTTTTTTTTTTGCTGCATCCTACTCTCTTGAAAACCCAGCTCTTTAGTACAGGCTAAATCAGCTCTTCCTGTAGCTGGTCAGAGCTTGTCCTCCTTGTCCTTTCCACACAGCCTGACTCCACATCCCCTCACTTTGAAAACCCTGGGTCAGGTCCCTTTGTTCCCTCAGGCCACTCACCTTCACTCTGGCAAGGTGAATGGGCAAGTAACAACTCTGGGTTTTAACTCAGAGAGATTTAGAAGCCATCTCCCTTTCCCCCTTCCCTCAGTGTCACTTAGACATCCTGAACACAGAAACTTGTTTGTTCTGTTCCTCCTCCTCCTCCCTGTCATCTGTTTGAAGATGATGCCTGGTCCTTCCCCATGTAGGCTCAGAAGGATCCAGAGTCAGCAGAGCCCTCCTGCCCTACTCAGCTTCCATGATTTAAACAAGGTCTAGATCTAAACTAGATTTAAAACGTGGCCTTTCAGTACTTAAAGGGGCTTATAAGAAATAGGGAGAGCAACTTTTTACATGGGCAGATAGTGATGGGACAAGGGGGTATAGTTTTAAACTACAACAGGAGACATTTATATTTACATTAGGAGGAAATGATTGACTGTGATGGTGCTGAAGCCGTGGCACAGTGTGCCCAGAGAAGCTGTGGCTGCCCCTGGATACCTTCAAGGCTAAGCTGGACAGGGCCTGGAGTAATCTGGGATAGTGGAAGGCATCCCTGCCCATGGCAGGGGCTGGAACTGGGTGGTCTTTAATGTCTCTTCACATTCTGTGATGTGGAAGAACTGAGACAACTGAACTGTCCCAGCCAATACTTTTCCAGGATGTCAGCCAAGGCAGAAACTTTGCACAGAAATTTTAACAGAAACAAACTTAATAAGCTTAAATTGCAAACGAGGTCCTTCTGTAACAAGTGCTAGGCAAGCTTCTGTAAATAACAGCACTGTCTACTTCATCACATTTCTTTTGGAGTAATCAGTCTTTGATATTAGAGCAATGTCCCTGTTGTTATTCCTGGAAACAAATAAAAGAAATAAACTTACTTTCAAAGTCTCCTTCCCACCACCTTGGGCAAAACACACAATTGGGATCTTCCCACCGTAATTGGATTCTGTAAAATAGCCAAAAGGAAGAAAAAAGTTTAAATCAATTAATGCAGTTTGAACAACTTATTTTTCCTGAATACAATGAAAAAATTTCCAAACCATTCATGCAAATACTAGTTTACTGTTGATTTTGCCAGAGTTACTACCAGCTGTTTTTAATGAAAACTCAGTTTTGCCTAGCATTTTATACAGCTGACTTCAGACACCCTTCTCCAGCAGAAGCTTTTCCCTTCTAGAAATCCTAATTTTTGCTATCTTGGAAGTCCTTAAAATGGAGTTTTATTGTATTCATCCACTCCTTTGACCACTTTGAGTCTTAGTGAAAGGTTCTTATCACAAACTCATGATAGAGAACCCCTGAGTTGACATTTTCAATTGTAAAAGAAAGGTAAGAATTCTGTAACTCTAGGAGCTCGTGTTTGAGAAACATTCCAAAAAAAAAAAAAAAAAAAAAGGCAAACCAAAACAACAACGTGCCCAAAAGCTTTTTAAGAATTTCCTGCTAAAGCTTTTAATTTCTTTTTTTCACTTCGGTAAAGAAGTGGGTGAAAAATTATTTAACAGCAGGTTGCAGACAGCTCAATCACCCTCATGAATAAGTATTTTGGGAAAAGCCTAATTTCAGCTCCTGTGAAATTGTGTTCCAGCTACCTGGAATTCAGTCACATGTGAGATGTATATAGAAGGGTCAGCTTCCAAGAAGAAGGGAGAGAAGGGCTGTATGGCTGAAATGAAGCATTTGCTCTGACACAAAGGATGTACAGAAAGGAGGATGAGGGAAGGCATTGCTCTGGAGAGGGCAGGTTGCTCCTGAACAGAGCTCTAAATGCATTGCAGTTAACACACAGATCCCTTCCAGCTCAGCAGCCACAGGATGCTGCCACTACTTTCTTATTCTAAGAGAATCACCGTGGATCAGCCCCAAAGCATGCAGAGACACGGGGAAGAGGAGGATACCTGGGATGACCCGCTCCGAAATGTACTTCTCCAGCTGGGTGCGCACTTTGGCCTCTACCGTGGGGTGCCCGTGGGTGCCGTTATCAACCAGCAGGAGATGGGTGTGGTTGTTATCCAGGCAGTACAGGGGGTCTCTCTTCAGGTCATCCATGATGTAGCGGGCCAGGTAGCTCCCCTAGGGGCACCAGCACAGCGTTTGGCAGAGATTCAAGGACAAGGACATGCTCACCTTATTTATGTGGCAGGACAAGTTTTTAGACTTGTTCTATCGTGTTTGGTGGAGAAGAGACAAGGGGGGCTACCCCAGTGCATCTGGTAGGTAGGATGGCAGTGTCAACGAAGACCTTAAACAGCAGCAGCAGGTGCCACATGCCTTAGCTCATGGGAATCCCTGCTGTGGGGGAGTGCATGGGGACTTCAGAGGTAGACAATCATGGGAGAGGTTATTCCCTAAAGCAATGCCAGACATGGAGTGTGAGCAGCTGAACTCCCACAGAGACATGCCAAAATCTGGCACAGCTGAAGTCCTCCTCACCAGGCCAGATGTGTGTGACTAACTTGGGCATGAGAACATTTTACTTTCCTCCTGTTCAGGGAAAAGCTCCCAAAGTTTTGAGGTTGAGCCTCCTGTTTCTTTCCCCACCAACCTATCCATGTAGCACTTGAGGACGTGGTTTAATGGTGAAATGCGGTGGCAGTGCTGTGCTGACAGCTGGACCTGGTGATCTTGGAAGCCCAAGTTGTTCAACGTTAGCATCATGGAATCATTGATGAGGTTAAAGTTGTGTTCCTTACGTCGCTGTCGGCCGTGCGGATGAGGGTTTCCCGGTTGGAGATCATGCCCCAGGCCGCGATGCCGATGGCCACCACGTTCTCCTCGGAGCTGCGGCTGATGGTGTTGTCTCTGACCACCTCCCCAATGTACTTCATCAGCCCGTAGTGCGTTCCCCCGGTGAAAATCCAGGCTCCTGGAACAACACCCACTCACCTGGGGGGAACACAGCCAAACACCCATCCTCCCATGGCATTAAAGACATAACCCAAACCCCTTTTGTAACCTTGGGGGTTTATTCTTCAATTAAGCACAAAAGAAATGCTACACAATTCCCCTCATGTTACCATAGGCATCCCCTGACTAAATCCCAATCCTATTACTTCCAAACCGTTAATGTCACACGTGTCCCAAGCACAGCAGCCAAGCAGAAGCAAAACGAACACTCTGCTTCCCCACAGACCCTTTGAGCCGCTACCTCTGCACCCCTGCTGTGCAGCAATAAAGTAACAGAGGCACAGGAGGAGTTGTTTACCCTTGGACTGGGCGATGTAGATCAGCCTGCTGAAGATCTTGCGCATGCGGGGCTTGAGCGCGAAGTTCTTGGCGCCGCCGGTGACGGAGATGACAAGGTTTGGGGTTTTCAGGTGCCAGTGCTGGGTCATGAGATCGTAGAGCGTCTCCGAGTCCGTGTCACACGACAGGCGGATGTACTTGGGGGAGAGAACACATGAAAACAAATATAGCAGGAGATAAATTGAGATTGCTGGGAACAACCCAGGGACTGCATTTTCTTCTCTGCTGTACAGCCTTGGTCCAACAGCCAGGAGATGAATGGCAAGGTGGTGATGAAATCCTTGTTTCTTCCTCTGAAGCACCTTTATCCTTCCCCTAGAGAAGGCAAGAGCAGTGACCTTGAGCTTCGTTCTGCAAGGATGAACACACCACCACTATAGCAACTAACTCCAACGGTGCTATTTAAAGCTTAGATTATGAATCAGTGGCAGCATCATTGTTGCAAGTGAACTAATAATAATGACAGCTGTATTTTGATTACACTACTCAAATAAATTCCAGGCTCCATGTGACCAGTGCCCCTATCACAATAAGTACCCACTCCAATGCTTCAAGTATTAACACAAAACAAATACATCAAGTTTGCAGTAAAGCTTGAACACTCTACAAAGATGCCAAAAAGCACATAAGAGATTATCTAGCTTCAGATGGACTCAACATTGTCTCCATCTATGTAAAAGCTTCTCTGGCCTTGTCTTGCTTTGCTGTTCAAAAGCCTCTTCACAGTTTCATCACTTTTGGAAGACATTCATAACTGCACAAGCCAAATCAGGAGACGAAAAGGAGTAGCTTGGACCTGAATTATAGAGGATTTTGTATTGATTGCCCAGTATTTGCATAAGAGCAAAATGAAAAGATTACTTTGAGGAGGAAATGTCCCCACATAAGAGACACTGAACTTTAATAAAAACATTCATGTGTTCCATAACAGGTTCCCAGAAGGAGTTAAAGCTTTTAGGACATCACAGAGGATGCTGAGCAGGCTACAGCAGCTACACAGGTGAGCTAAGGGACTCCCACAGCTTCTGCCTATGAAGCTTCAGCCACGTGAAGCTTTAGGTGTTCTTCTGGAGAGGATCCCCTATAGGAGAGGGGGGAACTACCAAGAAAATTACCTGGTCAGCCCTGCCCACAGCAAACCCATCAGCTCCACTGCAAGGAGGTGAACTCCCCGGCTCAGCACCTCCCTCCTCCGAAGTACAATGGTGCCATCTCCTGGTACTGCTGGATGCTGCTCCCAGACTATGGCTGTGATTCAGGGAAGTCTTTTTGGGGTTTGGGCTCCCAAAACAGCAAATGCAGTGACTGCGATGCTTGTGGATGTTACAGGGTCTGAGCAGCATCGAAGAAACAGTGAGCTCAAAAGCTGCACTTACAGAGGGTGATATTTTATAGAATCCCAGAGCAGTTTGGGCTGGAAGGGAGCTTAAACCTCATTTGGTCCTATCCTTGCCATGAGCACCTTCCATGTCCCAGGTTGCTCTGAGCCCCATCCAACCTGGCCTGGGACACTGCCAGGGATCCAGGGGCAGTCACAGCTTCTCTGGGCACCCTGTGCCAGGGCCTGTCCACCCTCACAGGGCAGAATTTCTTCCCAATATCCCATCTAACCCTGCCCTTTGGCAGTGGGAAGCCATTCCCCTTTGTCCTATCACTCCATCCATTGCCCCAGCTCTCCTGGAGCCCCTTTAGACACTGGAAGGTCTCCCTGGAGCCTTCTCTTCTCCAGGCTTAAGCACCCCCAGCTCTCCCAGCTTGTCGTCAAACCTTTTTATGGGCCTGTTCACATTTCATTTCTGCTCAGAACTTTTTAGGACTCATCTGTCCTAAAAAGCACAATGCAGGGTACAAAACTTCCCATCCCTCACCGATTATTGACAGCAATTCTTAGGCCACCCTTAGTCTGAAGTCCTCCCTGCTGCCATCAACAGAAAATACTTGGCACTCTTCAGGAGCAGCAGGTGCCTTGCTGTGTAGGGAATAAGAACAGGGAAATGAGATGTGATTCCAGCCAACATTCCAATGGAATGGACTAGAAGACTTATATGCAGTGCTTGAACAAAGTATGCCCTGAAATGTGCACAATAGCCTTGAGAGTCTGCATGAAACAACTGAGGGCATGTGAACTGATTTCCAAAGTTAGAAGTGGGGAAGACAACCTAAGAACATTTAACCTTTGAGAAGTCTGGAATATTGCAAAGCACTTTTTGTTCCCGTACAGTCACACAGCAGCTTACAACATAGTACAAAGCTAAAATGTACATATAAAAAAATGTGTGACGTATGTGGACCTGTTTAGCTGTGATTTGAAACTTTTGGTCTCATTTCCCACTCAAATGCCTCTTATTTCTGCTACTTTGCATGAGCCAAACCTAACTAATTTACAGGCTCTGATTGTCTTCATTTATTTTGATTGTCCCAAGAAACCTGCACTGGTGTTAAATATCAACCACTTAGAGGAGGCAGATGAGCTCAGCCACATGTGACTCCTCACAAGCATCAGTAAAAATCACCAGAAACAGCAACAGCAGCTGTTTTCTTCTTCCCACACCTTCACTGTCCCCACTCCAAGCAAAGATACAAAGAAAAAAAAAACACCAACAAATGGAATAAATCCTCTGAAGTTCCACAGATACCTTACATCTCTCCAGAACTCTCCACCCTGGGAAATATTCAATTGTTAATAGGCCCAAGCAAGCTGGTCTAATGTGGATATAAAATAATCCTTGCATACCACCCTCATTCACCTATTCTCCTGCCATGCCTGGAAAGAGAATCTATTTTCACTCCCATCACCAGCCTAACCAACAACTAACACAGAAGGAATTATTCTTTGTTACCTATTTTCAGGGCTTGAGAAACAAGCTTGCATCCCTCCTGCCATCAGAATAAAATCCATTTCACCTTCGTTGCTTTTGAGGAGCTCCCACTGGTACTCAATAGGGGCCTCACGAATGTCCTTAATATTTCCACTTACCTTTCCTTTTTTTCCCAAGTTTTCAAACTGAATGTCCCCGAAGGCATCAGTAGGAAGCTCCTTAGTGTGCTTCTTGTAGTTCCATTTCTCGGTGGTGTTAACCTGGGTGCCCTCTATGTGCTGATTTTCAGGGTATCCACATTTACATAAGTTACCCCTGAAAGAAGAGTGAATAGACACTGAGGAGTGCTGAGCACAGAAAAGTGAGCTCTGACAGCAAGGAAAGCAGCAGGTGGAGCTACAGAACCAGTTGTGTGTGCGACCCTACTGGGATCTGCCACCTGACAAAGCAGAGCAGCACCTGATCCTGCTTCCTCCCCATAACCTGCTTCTGCTGAGCACTGGGAAATGGAACACAGCTCAGGAACCAGGCTGTACTGAGGGGTTTCTTCCCCTTTTTGTGCTCTTAGCCACATAGGACTAGTTCACTGCATCTCCTCTCCCAGGTAGCAAGTGACAGGACAAGAGGAAAAGCCGCCAAGTTGTGCCAGGGGAGGTTCAGATTGGATATCAGGAAAAAAAAGTTGATGGAAAGGGTTGTCAGGCATTGGTACAGGCTACCCAGGGTCATGGTGGAGTCACCATCCCTAGAAGTATTCCAAAATCATGTGGATGTGACACTTGAGGATGTGGTTTAGTGGTGGTGCTGGGCTGACTTGATTTTAAAGGTCCTCACCATAGCCCACATTCCTGCTTCCTCAGAGGACATGGAGAAGGGATAATTAATTGCTTGTCTCCTTTAGAAAGGTTTCTTCTACTCTGCTGTACCTTGCAAAGCTTACCTTAAAAATATCTAGACAAAAATAACCCAGCAAATTCTGCAGTCCTCTCCCAAAGGGCTTGCAGGAAGAGCAGCTGATGAGAACCAGCTCCTCCATCCTTTGTTGGTGCCTTGCCAGACATCCCATTTTTGGTGGTAGAGGAGGACCCTAAGTGAGACTTTCTGAAATGAGACTCATTTCCTTCCCTCCCTCCCTCCGAGGCATTTTTCCCCCCAGCTTCAGAGAAGAGTGGTGTCAGAGAGCCCTCAGAGCTCAATATTAGGATTTCTGCAGCTGTATTAGTTTCATCACTTTTCTCCTGAGACTTAAATTAAAAACAAAACCAAAAAAACCCCACAACTCACAAAGCAACATTATGGTCCTTAAACTAGCGCTGCACCAGTACCTGTGCCTGAAAATGGAGCCAGTTTAATAACCTGTCTTAAGAGAACATCAGCCTGAGCAAAACCTAGTGCCTGTGTAAGGTTTGTGCATAAAATTTGTGATTTTGGTTTAAAAGGAAAATTTAAACTATGCAAACCTCCTACACATACCTTGCCATACATAAATACTAGTGCTGCATCCTTCAAAGCACCTATATACTGCCCCAGTTATGCTTCAAACAGGAAATTTGATATTAAACCCTGTGACAGAGCTGCTAGAAGATCAGATCCCTAGTTTTGCATCATGTTACTTGTGGAATAACTCAAACAAGGGGACCAAGGTGAGATTGCACTGCTAGATCTAGACTCTGAACAAAAAACCCCAAAACTTTACTCTCTGCCTTTGTAGACAGAAATACCCTCATTTATCAGCCCCTCGTTCTTAAAAAAACAAAGAGAAAAGTATCTCCTTACATTGATTTGGTGTCTTTTGTAAAAAAGACACATTCTCTCTTCTTAAAGTTTTCTTGGATGAAGTTGGCCAAATCCTGGAAAATAATTTTTAGAAGTTTATTTCTGATAACTCAAGAAACTGAAGAGACCTCAGTAACAGCAGCCAGCGTGAACACAAAGGTACTGCTTAAAACACTATGACAAACATTCTTCCCAATGGTAAAAAAAAAAAAAATTAAAAAAAGAGAAGACAGTAAGGTTCTCAGGGCAGGGGCTGTTTTAATTCAACACACAAAGATCCCAGCAGGAGTCCAGAACTACTTCAAGTCCTCCTTTATGGGTGCTCAGTGGAATGCGAAGTCTCTCCAGCTTGTTTAACCATTAACTCTCCTATTAACCTTGAAACTCCCTGGAGAAGCCTTCACACTCAGGGAATGCAAATTCATCCCTTATCTGCCTCTTCCAGCTAAGAAAGCAAAGAGAAACGCTCACTTGCTGATAAAGGGTTGGGGGTCTTCTGTTTGCTTTTAGGTACAGCTTAGATTTGCAGGGCAAGATTTCACTTGGGACATAAAAGGAAGACAGGCAGCCATAGTTTAGTTTGCCTGTTTGACAGAACACTAGTGGTTAAACAGCAGGCAGAAGTTAGTCCAAGAAAAAACATTACAAGCATTATATCCAAAACAAGGAAAATGGAAGGGAACCCATTCTACCAGTAAAAGTCACAACCATGCATGGCCAAAAAAATAAAAGGACGAGGAAGAACTTGCTGAAGTCCTAAGAATCGACCATTAAAGTCTTTTGCAAACCCATCAAGAGCAGGGCATCTGCCACACAATTGCTGGAATCAGCAAATCTTTCAGGCATGAAAGGATGGTTAACATAACATGTTGGCTGCCTTGGCCATCAAGCTTCGAGAAGAGCTTGGGGTTGTTTTTCTATACTCGCAAATTTGTCTCTTGCTGCAACGCCTGAAAAGGATTTAAACGCAGAAGTGATGAAGGACACACAACAAAGAGCTACAGGGTTTAAAAGGAATACAATACACCCTTAGAGTTTCACCTGTCAGCTGCTGCTTGAAGGTCACTGGTTAGGAAAAACTTCTCCATAAAGGGGAAATGACAAACCCATCATCCTGCTCGTGACTAATTCACCACCACTGTGGCCCCCTCCCAAGACACCAGCATGTACCAGGTACTCACAGCATCGCTGCAAGCCACGTCTATGCTGCGAGACATGCTGGAATAGAGGAGTCTGGAACTCTCAAAATTGCCATTTCTTCGGTGTCTCATGCTGCCCATGGAAACCTGGAAGAGCATGGCACAGGGGGAGATGGAGGAGCAGTAGACAACAGCAAGGGCACTTTGCGCCCCAGCAAGGCAAGGAAGAGGTTATTTGAATCCAGCATAAAGAATTAGAATGAGTATTATTCCCAAAACATGAAACAAAAATTCAGAGAAAATATTTTCTGTTATTTCATACCACAAAAGATAGTTCCTTTTATCTTTCCCCTCTCCAAAAGAACTCCAAGTCAACATCTTTTGAGAAAGGAACATACCTTACACGCCATCCCATTCAATTCGTCCCCATATTTTAACTCTTTTGTCTCTGATGAGCAAGCTCAGGACATGGCTCATATACACGAAGAGTCCTTAATCCAAGGTATTTACAAATTACAGGGGATATTAAGAAGAAACATTTCAGGCACAGAGGAAAAACTGCAGTGTTAAAGCCATTGGCTGAGCAGGACACCAGGAGCTTAGAGGAACAAGCACCCACCACTGATCCCACTCCTGGAACAAGGACAGTCAACATGTGCAAACTCAAGAGCAAGTGGATTTAAAGGATATTGGATCCAAAAGTTAGGAAGTGACCTGTAGAAGCAAACACATTTCAATTGCCCTCTAAAGCAGATCCCTGTGTTGAAGTCACTGTCTTTAAAGGAGCATCACTGCTCTTGCAGTAAAATCATATTTATTCTAATACAAATATTTCAATTCCCTTCATGCCACTCTGTGAATAATACTGGAAAAGGCCTTTTCCTGAAAGAAAAGCTGTCAGCCAGCAAACACGGGGAGCTCAGAGCCTACTTGTGCTTTTCTCTCCTGCCTTTTCCCTGGCTGTGTGCTCTGGGTTTGCCTCTGGGGTGACATTGCCACTGCATGGTACACAAAGCTCCCCTCTCAGGCACAGCAACAGGGAAGCATCACCCTGTAAATATAGAACTCCTAAGAGCCAAGAACCAGTAAGTGTGAAAATTTCCTCGGGGCACTCAACACAGTGGGAATGGCACAGGCAGTGGGAAGCTGCAGCAGTAAACAGAATGATGGAATGTGATGTGAGCAAGCCCCCAAAGCAGTAAGAAAAGGCAAGTTTCTACAAAGACTCGTATATTTATATGTTATAGTTATTTTAAAAATCCTTTGAAAAACGTTTCGTGTTGAGGGGGAGCATGATTGACTCAGTTGTTTGCTGTGCACGGCAGAAGCCCTCAGCTACTTCCCCCAAATTCTGCAGCGTGCCCAGGGATCTGTGTCACTCTATCACTGATAAGTGATGGAAGAGCACAGAAAAAATCCCTCTTCCTTCTTCCCAACTCCTACATGACCTAGGAATGATCCCACCCCAAGAGAAGGCAAAAAACCCCCCACCCCAAACAGGCTGGAAATCAGGCAGCTGGAAGGCTGGGCCCAGAGAAGGGGAACAGAATTAAATCCAGTCACCAGTGCTGTTCCTCAGGGCTCAGTACTGGGCCCAGTCCTGTTTCACATTTTTATCTTCACCAATGATCTGGATGAGGGCATGGAGGGCACCCTCAAGAGGTTGCAGACACCAAGTTGGTGGGATGTGCATCTGCTGGAGGGTAGGATGGCTCTGCAGAGGGATCTGCACGGCCGGGATCCACGGGCCGAGGGTCAGCAAGGCCAAGGGCCAGGTCCTGCCCTTGGGTCATGACAAGCCCATGGAACACTGCAGGCTCAGGGAAAAGCAGTTGGGAAGGTTGAAAAGGTCCTGGCAGTGTTGGTGACAGGGCTGAACGCCTGCCCAGGAGGGCAAAAGGCCAATGGCCCTTGGGCTGTGCCAGCCGTGCTGTGCCGCAGCCCCAGGGCAGGGCCCGGGCCCTGCTGAGCCCCTCCAGGGCTGTGTCCAGGTCTGGGCCCTCCGGCCAGAGGGACACTGAGGGGCTGGGGCGTGTCCAGGGAAGGGAACGGAGCTGGGGCCCCAGGAGAGGCTGAGGGAGCTGGGAAAGGGGCTCAGCCTGGAGAAAAGGAGGCTCAGGGGGGACCTTGTGGCTCTGCACAACTCCCTGACAGGAGGGGTCGGGCTCTGCTCCCAGGGAACAGGTACAGGAAGAGAGGGAACGGCCTCAGGCTGGGCCACGGCAGGCTCAGGTTGGATATTTGGAAAAACTTCATCACTGAAAGGGTTGTCAGGCATCAGAATAAAGGGGCTGCCCGGGGCAGTGGTGGAGTCACTTTCCACAGAGCCTCATCACAGCTATTTGGGATTCTCAGCCCAGAGGAGTAACAACTACATCTCCCTTTCCTCTGAACCCCTTTGTTGTGTGATCTCTTCATCAGTGATCCAAAAATGAAGGGGAAAACCCGACTGACAGAAAATAAGGGACCCAAACATGGTCAGCAACAGTAATTGATAATGTGGGAATGTTTATTCCAATAGTGTTATCTCTGACGGGGCAGGTTGTCAAATGAGATACTAAAGAAAAGAGGGAAGCTGTACACAAAATACAGAGAGGCTCAGAGCTGGCACACATCATAGAGACACAAAAAAACACCTTGACAGTCACAGGCAGCAAGAAACTCCATGAGACAGTAACTTGGCAGCTGATAAGGATGGAAATCTGAGGTTTAAGGACACAGGCAACTCTGCACTGGGAGACGTATTTCCTAATTTCGTTATAACCCAGAAACCAATTCCGAGTATTTCATCTGATTAACGTTCAGTGTAAAGATTATTTCAAAGCTGTAATTCAGGATAAAAGCCCCACGGAGGGAAATTACATTTAGGTCTGGATCTACGCAACTTATTTATTGACAGTTTTACTTTCGTTGTTGATTTGTTTAATAAAGTTTAACACCAGAAAAATTACTATTGGACGTAACTGCACAGAAAGGAGATTAAAAGGAAACAAGGGCATTAAATTATTAATTCCAAACACTGCAGGATTTCACGTTTGCCTTGCTGCTTCCGTAAATAATTGATAAGAACGAACATGCAACAAACAAACTTAAAAAAAAGTTAGCGAGAGTGCAAAGAAGCCTTCTGGAAACCTGGTATTTAAATTCTGAAAGCCTCATTGATAGCACAGTGTTTAGCTGATACCAGTGAGCGACGCTCATTAACTCCATGAGTGTTGGAGATAACAGCAATTATACGTATTTTAACAGATGTGACACAGCTGCAGTCCACGTAACAGGCAAGCTACTCCTTTTCTATCAAATTTCCAACCCAATATATAAGACATTTAACGCATTGAAACATCGCTTTCCTAAAACAACACATATTGAGGATAACAACCATTGGATAAACTCAAAGTAATCCTCTAAAATGTCAGGCTATAACTTCCATGACAATTCAAGGAGTATATTCAAGGAAATCTTCAGCCTGAGGTGACTTTAAAAAAAGAAAAAAAAAAAAAAATCTAGTTCTATAGAGACAAATTAAGAGGCTTTTAGAAACTTGCCTGCAACTGAAAAAGCAAGACCAGCTCCATTCTCAGGAAGCTTCCAGATAAACGTAACCACTATTTGCATTAACAATTCCCGACACTGGCTTTACGTGAAACCTCTCCAACAGCAGAGGATGTCACAGAACTTCAGCTGCACCCGCTCCCACAATTGCAGCAAATTCAAAGTATATTCTCTTAAGGACAGAAAACCCAACATTTAATCAGTAGCACAGACTTACCAAAGTCTCCAGAATATGCCCCAGGACTCCTTCTGCAATCATGACTCCAAGAGCAAGGCTTTGAAATACTCAAGCTGGCAAAGCCCCACCTTTATCTGTGTCATGCCTTCCTTTTAAAGGAGGGAGGGATCATGGCCAGGAGTGAGGAATTATTCACTAGTTACTCACCAGTTCCTAATGAAGGCTTAATTGCAGCAGGGAATAGCAGCTACAGGTTATTTCTAAGAGAGATGCTGTCCTACCTGCTGCCCACGGACTGCAGGAGCAGATAACACCGCAGCTCGTTTGTGGCACCAACTGCACCAGAACTAAAAGAAAAATGCTTGTGGGAATAAATAATTAGATTTTAATGCAGCGGAAGATAATGAAGCAGCTATAAAATCAACACCTATTAATCTAATTTACTACTAGGTTGTTGAAGCACTGTTGAGTGCAATACAGGATTTTAAAAGTGTTGTTACTCAACAAAAATCAGACACAATTCCTTAATTTTTTGTTTGATACTCAGCATGGAGTAATCTGATTTTGTCCTGCCTTTGACTTAAAGCTTTTCACTCAGGTAAAAGCAATTTCTACTGCTGTGATAGTCAGTGACTCCTTGGAGAGATGGATTTTTCCCAGGCTACCTTCCTTGCAGAATGCAGTCCTATCCCATTTGCTGCCAGAGAACCTTCTACTGTCTTTTAATCACTCAGTTTGGACTAATATTAGGCCAAGTTGGATGGGGAGTGGAGCAGCCTGGGATAGTGAAGGGTCCCTGCCCGTGGAAGGGTCCCTTCCCATGGAAGGGGTTGGAAAATTTGAACTTTGAGGTTCCTTCAAACCTAAATCATTCCATGATTTTAAGTCTCTTTCCTTCTGTGAGGGAAAGTAGATTTGTCTTAAATCTCACATTACCTTGGCATATACACATCTGCATTTTCATGAATTATCACTTAGGGGTTTCACCCCATATGGCAGCATCTAACAGCTCCCTAAAACGTGTGTGTTGAGCCCAAAGACAGAACACATCCAGTGATCCACTGCTCCTAAGGAACATAAAGAAAACAGATATCAAGGACTTGCAGCTAAACTGAGGAGGAGCGAAATAGCTCCTGTGCATTTTCTGTCACTCTACTTCCCCACAGCAGAGTTTTTATGGACAGCAGCACTATGGTCATGCAACAACATTCCCGAAGTACTGAACATGAACCTTTACTGTGCTTTATACCTGCAGATATTCCCTTAATTACTGCCCTGTGAAACTTGCCTGGCTGGTAACTCTCAAGAAAAAGAACTACTCAGTACATAAATGAAGAGCTCAATTATTCTAAAAAGTTGGTCCACAGTTGAGGAAGAAACCCATCTGCCTGGTCCTCTTAGGCAGAGCAAACCTGGAAAAGAGACAGATTTGGGGGGCCACTTTATGGTTCTCAAGTAAGAAATTTGGTATCCCAAACATAAGTCCAAAATTCTCTCTGAAAGTTTTTAGGGTAAAGATAATCAGTATTTTCCAAAGACAAGAGCACCTCCATGAGCAACAATTCACACTTCCCAGCATTTGTGCATTCTTGGTCTGAGAATACACACACAGGTATTCCAAATCTACAGGAATATGTTAATATTTACTGTATTCCAGCAAAATCAGGGCTGACTCCAGCAGAGATTTCAGTGAGAACTTGCCAAACTGCACAGCATGTCCTGTCTCTCCAATTCACAGAAGTTATGTAACTCTGGGTTTGGACCAGATAGAGTTACTTGTGAACAACCAAAAGGTGTTGTTATGGATCCTGGCCAAAGAGCTCCGTGTCTTTCTGGTGAACAAAATAAAAGCTGTCATCCTCAGGATCAGAATCCTTGTTATCTATGCAGGAATCAAAATGCAGCAAGCACTTGGATTACTAAGAAGTGGAAATTCACATAGATACAAAAATATTTTCCTTTGTATTGAGAGCAGTGAAGAGACTTTAAAGAAAAAAAGATTCTTCTGCATTTGATAAGCCTTATGTTTGTTTAAAAAGAAGTATAAAACCAGAGAGCAGGTTTAAGGAAAATGATGCCTGAAGAGCTACAGGGATTTGAGCCCTGCAGCCCCCACTGTGCAGAAAAAAAGTACAATGGGATTTAATTCAGTGGCTGGCAGTAAATCACTTTCTATCCCAGAACCTGTGAAAGCTTGAGAGGGGCTTTTTATGGAATTCACAATGCACGTGTGAAATCAAGTAATATCATAGAACCCCAGAATGGTTTGGGTTGAAAGGGACCTTAAAGCCCATCCCATTCCACCCCCCTGCCATGGGCAGGGATGCCTTCCATTATCCCAGGTTGCTCCAAGTCCCAATGTCCAATCTGGCCTGGGACACTTCCAGGGATCCAGGGGCAGCCACAGCTGCTCTGGGCACCCTGTGCCAGGGCCTCCCCACTTTCATAGGGAGGAATTTCTTGCTATCATCTCATCTAAATCTCTCTTCTCTCAGTTTAAAACCACTTTCCCCTTGTCCTATCACTATCTCCCTGTGTAATATATATTAACTCTCCTGTAGAGTTTATTTTGGGGATGGGGGGGGGATCTTTTTAAAATTAAGTCCATTTTAGTTCACCACACCAAGCAACATTTTTTAATACCAAGGAGACAGTCATAGGCTGACAGCATTGAGATCACCACTACTGGCCATGAAATCTCTTTTTAGGAGCAAGGTTAATTTGGCTAAGCTGTGAGCACACATGGTAACAACCTGGTCTAGTAGAAGGCGTCCCTGCCCATGGCAGAGGGTGGAACAAGATGATCTTTGAGGTCCCTTCCAACCCAAACCATTCTGGGATTCTATAATTATTATCCCAGTGTTGCAAGGCAATGTCTTACTGGAGATTTCTGTGGGGAGTTTCAAAGCTTAGGCTCCACAGAGTCAATAGTTAAAAGTATAATAGATCAAATAGGCAAAAAAACTAATACTTACTCTGTTGAGTGCTAATCATGGCCATTCCCTCATCTCAGCTCTCCCCATGGATTGCCAGGGAGAACAAAATGTCAAACACTGTCGTAGAACAGCCAGGGTACTTACTAATTACAGCAGCTCAAACAAAGCGTTACATGGAGATTCACAAAGAACATTTCTATCCCCAAAATCCCTCTGGATTTCTCTTGCTTTGGCTGCAAGCTGTTAACACTGCTCCTGCTTCTGAGCAGGAAATTAGCACTGATGCAGCTGCACATAGAATTTCATTTGCTGTGCGTGACCTGCCTTCTGCACCCCTTTATTGCTTGTACAAAAATCCACTTCTCCCCTTTTTATCCAAGCTGCAGAAGCCCAGCTTGAACAGGGATAATAGCTTGTGTGTGGCTCCTCACCCTTTTTATGTTGGGATTTTGGATTTATAACCTAAATGAGAACCGTAAGATAACATTTGAGCACTTCTCATCCTCAAAAGCACCTTGAACATAATGAGCAGGAGCACAACAAACCTGGGAAGAAATACACAGAATTATCTGCCATAATAATACAAGCAATTTGTTTTCTTAATTTTGGGTTACATAAAGGCACAGTAAAATGAGGAGCCATAGAAGGTCGTCTTCAGTGCAAGAGAGGTCAATGACACTACTCAAACTAGACCTGAGTCCTACCCAAAGCATAGGTGAGATGAGTCCTTTTACATACAAATTTGGCAGCAAAAGCACAGACAGCATAACTACTTTGGGGTTTGGGTATTTAAAAATCTTGGAAAAGCCTAAGGAGCACATTTCTGTGGTGACAACTGCTCAAGTTCTGTGTGCTGGCAACACATTCTGGTTCCTCCTTTCTTCTGCATTCAGGAAGGCAGGTACACTGCTGGAGACAAACCAAGTTTCATAGAAGATCCCAACTCCAGTGATTCTTACTCATTTTGAATGGCAAATATTGTAGGATGGCATATCTCCATCTGGCTTCTCAAGTGACAGAGATTTTTAATGTAATATTAATTACTGAAAGCAGTTTTTAGCCATTTACCCAGGGATGTAACAGAACATCCCTCAAGCCTACAATGACACACTGAAGGACACACCAAAGAGAAAAGAGAGCACAAGCTGCTGCAAAATGCCAACATTTTGGCAAAGGGTGATGTTGGGACTGTTCAAAAAGGGATTTTTAATGGAATTTAAATCTATTAGAAGCACTTCTGACTAGTCTGAGTGTCAAACTAGTCTTGCTGAAAGACAAAAGTCTCCTGGAAAATTTGAGTGTGACCCTGCAGAGATAAAGACCTAATGCTGTTGGACCTTGAAAATGGGGATACAACAAAACAGAGAGCTGTGGTCCTGCCCTCCCTCATCACCCATCCTGCTGTCCACAAGCATTTAAAACCCTTTTTCACAATTTACATTCCTAAATGCAGACACTTGTATTTCCTTTCAGTGTGAGAGTGCATTGCATTTGAAGAACAATGAAATCATTCCGATGTGCATGTCAGCCCAGAAAGCTCTGAAAGTGCATTTTGGTGTGAAATATTAATAGGTAGGAACAGAATACTGGCAGATTCTTTCTGTAAAAGCCCTAAAAATAATAAAAAAAATATACCCACCAGAAAGAATTATGTAATTTTCAGCTTATCAGTGTTGAGTGACTTGAAATTGTGCACCTCGGGCTTTTATGCACTTTATTTGATGGAAATGTTCTGAGAAAGTGTTCATCAAGCTTTAAAAATTGAGGAGAGGTGAGGAGAAGAGATGAATGCTTGAGTTCAGCTAAAAAACCAGCCAAAACCCAGAGAAAAAGCAATAAGAAGGCTCCAATCAACACAGCAGTCAACTGGAGACTCACTTGCACCAGTTTCAACGCAGTAGGCTCACACCTTAGCTACAGCTCCATAGAATTTAGCTAGGATCGAAATAAAAATGTGCATTAATCCAGAATATTCCAGCTGATGACAATCACAGGGAGGTCTCAGCAACAAAAACTTCCAAAAGTAAAATAACTTCAAATTTCAAGCAGTAAATAAATGAAATTTGTTTCACTTTTGCATCAAAACTTCATGAAAACCACCTTCATGAAAAGGAAGGACACATTTCAATAATCAAGTATATTTGAATGTAGCTAGAATATTTAAGGAAAATACCAAGTTCATTAATTTTTCCAGGCTCATGGTAATATTGTTGCAAGATTCAGAGTATTATCCTTAGTAATAACTGCTGTCACTCACTGTTGTAAAGTTCAGAATTCAGCCAAACTATATAATCATTCTGTTTTAAGAGTTTATGCATAATTTCCTGTGCCTATTTTGCATGCACTGAGATCATATACAGAAATCAAAGCCATACAGCACAAAGACAAGTGGTAACACCAAAGAAAAAGCTCTCAAATGTTCATTTAATCCAAAGAAACTCCTCCAGTGGAGAAGTGCATCTGTTTCCACAGAGCCATATGACTAAAATGCTGTGAAATTCATCTAATATTCAGTGAAAATTAACATATGCTTGGGACTATTTCAGTCTCCATTCTCTGGGAGCTGGGTGTAACATGCAAACCTTGCACATCTATTCCAATCTCCCACCACGGTGTGGATAATGGTGTGTGTCAGCAGCAGGCAGTAGAATATCCCATCCCAAAAAGCTACACTTAATCAGATATCCAAAGATATCTTGGGTAAAATGCCTTTAATCCATGGAAATCAGAATTTTCAGAGTAAGTGGGATGATACCTCTAGAGGTCCAAATAAGTCAGAACTAAACTACATGTGACTCAAGAGTTCAAAGAACATAAATCCTACAGTCTCTCCAGAGTCTTTTATACTGCTTGGACATCCTCAGGTGGATTTTTTTTTTCTACTATAAGAAAATCCCAGAATGGTTTGGGTTGGAAGGAATCTTAAAGTCAATCTGTTTCAAATCCCTGCCAGGAGCAGGGACACCTTCCCCTATCCCAGGTTCTCCTGCTTATTCCTTTGTTCCAGCTTGTGTCCAGTGCCCCATTCCTGCACACCTCAGACACACCTGGATCCATTTTCTCTCCACATTCCCACATCAGGAAGTTGCACATACAATGAAGATCCCACAGCATATTTCCATCTCAAGCTCTCCTTGGGCATTGGGGTTGGAATTAGGCGATATTTAAGGTACTTTCCTGGAAGATTCCAGGACATTTTATTCACCTAGGACAGGATTTACCTGGGAGGGGACCACAAACATGCAGTCAGGCATTAACAAACCTCTAGCTAAGCTATGGAAAAACCCATCAGCTTTTAGGAATATGCTGCCTGTTCCCAATCCCTGAGCAGGTCAAGCAGATAACTTGTACAGGTCCCATTGGTTTCTGTTTTCCTGCTGCCACAGAAGAAAGAGGGACCGAAACAACGAATCACCAATCCCATGGAGATAATATTAAGACAGTGCCAGGAGAAATATTCAGCTGGAAAGTGTGGTTGGAAATCAAGTGAGCTGTGAAACTCACCCCAGATCACTCTGAAGTTGCTTTCTATAAACAACAAGGGAATGGGAGGGCAAGGACACCTTTGAGTTTTGAAATGAAAAAGCTGGATTCAGTTGAGCTTGCTGAAATAGGAAACAATGAAAAACTAAGTGTCAGATAATTCAGAGATGAAGACGACAAAAGAACCCTTGCCAAATTCACAGGTAAAAAGTAAAACAGCCACACTCCAGGTCTGAGGTAGAAAAATCCAGCTGAATTATCCATTTTGAGTGGTCTTCACATAGAAGACCCAACTCCTTGAAGGCTCTAAAATGCTTTGCTTTACTTAATTATTCTGTTCTCAGCACAGCTGCTGCTGGAAAATCAGTTTGAGGAAAGTAGGAGGATGGAAGGAATCTTCTTCCAAGAAATTTAGCTCAGGTCACAGTCAGGAAGAACTGGCTGTCCCCGCCCCTCAACCCAAGATGGGAATGTGCAGAAAAAGTTGTGAGCTAAAAAGGCTCTTAAAAAAAAGAAGCACTAAAGGTAACAGAGTTAGCAGCTCTGACAAGAATTTCAGCACACAGGGAGAGACAAGGAGGAAGAGATAGAATCAATGGAAAAAAATCCCCTGGAGGCTGAGGTCAGACTGATTAAGATGCTGTTTCAGTCAATATCCGCTGAAAACCATAGTTGAAAGCAAACAAACACTAAATATTCTTTTTCAGAATCTTACAAGGAAAAGAATCTCATTGAAAATGTATGAAGAAGCTTCCAAGTAATCATAGATTGGCAAGGGTATATTTCTTTCCCTGACCATTATTTTAATTAATTATTAATCAGCTGCTGCTGTCAAGCCTATGTGCTTAAAGACACCAAGCAGTGCATTCTTTATAAGGGGTAGTTTATCAACTTGATTTTGTGTCCATCACGCAGCATTAAAATGAAAGACAAGTGATTTTGAGTAAACCATGAATTGGATCCACTCACTCACGCACTTCATTGCTTTCCCAAGCCCACGAGGAGCTTGGTGTCTGGGTGGCTTTGATCGACTTTGAGGGTAAGAACAGCACGAGCCCAAGGTCAGGCACAAAGGGGAAGTGCATGACTTGTCTGGAGTTTAACTTCTGGAGAGCTTCTGCTTCCAAGACACCCCCAGATTCCACATGCAGCAGTGGAGGACACAGAGCATCCCTCTCACCCCAGCCAGAGTCTCCCTGGAGTCACAGCCAGCTGCACAAAGGGGACCACAAACACCTGTCTCACTCTCCCTGAGCAAGTACCATTGACTCAATTAATAAACATCTTTAGAACCTTTTAGTTCTGCTTCCAGAATATTCATTTCTGTAAGTCTTGGACATTTCCTAGTGAAAGTATGTTGTGTTTTGATCCTCTGCTTGCCTTTTTTCTAGTATTCTTAGCACAAGAGCAATGCAAAGCATTCACTGGTTCTTTCCCCAAACTTTTTGTTCACAAGGTTACAGACCACTCAAAATCCCAGAAACAGAAGTTTCCTCCTAAGGACAGCAAGGATGTTTGAGTGTACTTTATTTATTCAGTGCTGTAGCTGTCCTGGTCCATCAATGGCCTGCAGTGAGGCTGGAACAGCCCACTGGGCTCTGTGCTGACACCAGCCTTAGTCCCAGCCGGAAGCACGGCCTGGAAAAAGCAGTGGAAAAAAATATCAGCTGGAAGATGTGACCAAGATAGGGGCTGAAAAAATGCAAATATCTCCATCCCCACAGTCACATCAATTGATGAGGGCAGGTGAGAGTGTGAGAATATTTACTCCAGCAAGGTTACCTGACTGGGGACTCTGTCAGTTGACAATTCCAAAGAAATATAGTCACACAGAGACACTGACAAGGAACAAACTTCACCAGTCCCACTGATGGATGGGCTGCTCAGAAACCACAGGCACCACTTCCAGCAAGATCAGTATGAGGCAGGAATGGTATGTGTCCCTAAAAACCAGCTACTGGGAGAGACTAATGGGAACGTGGAGCCTTGGAAAAGTGCTGGAGAGGAACAGGCTATAAATAAACCCTACACAACATGAGCAAAATTTTGCCAGGATTAACCTCCCTACTTGCAATACTCAGCATTAAGGCCTTTAGGCTTGGCCTTGGTCTGCCTGAGGGCAGACTTGCCTACAGATAAATAAGATTTAAAGTTACCTTCCAAGACAACCCGACAGCAAGTTTGTGAACTCAGAAATGCTTTAAAATGTAGCTAAGGCAAGGCTGAAGCTGTCTGGGCAGAGAGAGATTTCAGACAGAGAGAGACTTTAAACGGGTGTATACTGAGGTTGAAAAAGCCCTCTAAGAACATCAAGTCCAACAATTAACCCAGCACTAGATGGTGTCTTTATGCACCAAGACTGCATTGCCTCGAACACTTCTGGGGATGGTGACTCCACCACTTCCCTGGGCAACCTGTTCCAGTGCCTGACCACCCTTTCAGGAAGAAATCTTTCCTAATATCCAACCTGAACCTTCCCTGGGGCAACCTGAGGGCATTTTCTCTGGTCTTGCCACTTGTTACCTGGGAGAGGAGAGACAATTACCAATTCTAGACTAATTTTAGACAACTATTCCTGAATCAGAGTAATGCTAACACAGTGGGCCTTTCTTTACAATTGCAAATCTTTCAAAGATGGCCAAATTTTCCAAGGTTTCATCCTGGCTTCCCTGCAGACATCTGAAGCCAAACCTCCTCTTTTCTCTTTCACTGCACTTACCAGCAAACACCCCAGATCTGGGATTTTCTCACCATCACTACACAAATTTTGCACACCCAGCTCTATGTTGATTAGAGTTTGAGAACCTCAAAGAGGTTGTGGAATCTTTAGTTTATGGCAAGAGCTATGTGCTCTGAAGACTTTAAAGAAAATAATGGGGATTATAGATTATTTGGAAAAGCCTAGATCAGGCAGCCATTGCAGACAGATTCTACAGCAAGCAGAGCTTTATAGCCACTCTCCACAAAATGCTGAATTAAGGACAAAACATCCTGATATATTGCAGGAAATCCTGCCCAGTCTCAGAAAGAACCTCCAAAGGAGTGAAGAACCACCCAGCTGCAGCAGTGAATGTCTGTCACCTCTTGATATGCTCCATTTATCTCCCTGCTTGCCGCTGATGCTGTGGGCTCCACAGGGAGTGGGGGAATTGTGCCAGTTTCTTGTTCCTCCCCGTTGGAGAGTGGAAGGTGCAGTAGGTGTTGAGATGAAGAGAAGTCAAACATGCCCCTGAACCAAAGTCTTGTACCTCTCAGGGCAGTGCTAAGTCTTGGAGAGAGCAACAGCAGCACGAACTCTCCAAAGATATGCAAGTGTGCAAGTTATTGTCACTGGGAACCTCGTCTGCTCTCGGGCTCTCACCAGGACACACACCCCACAAAGACATGGCCTTGAACTTGATGAATAACTGCAATTATTGCTAATTAACAGGCCTTGAAGAATCAGAAGGAGAAAGGCTGTAAGTACACTGACAGAGGATGACCAGAGACATTCCACCCAGAGCTGTGGAGGGAAATGAGAAGGGTATGGAACACTGTCAAAATATGAAAAGGATATTAAAGCCAGCTTCAATTACCTAGGCTATAAACGCATATACCATATGCTAGCAATATTTTGCATCTCAAAAGGAGTCTCAATCGAGTCAGCATCATTCAGCTTTTCACACTGAAAGTGGCAGTATTAGAAAGATCCGTTCTAAACCTCCCCATCATCCCCACCTCTCCAGCTTCTCGAGCCTACCAGATGGCTGAAACCACAAAAGTAAAGAATGTGTTTGAAACCGCCGCTCCCTAATTTAGGAGGGAACACATTCCTGATCAAATGAAAAAAATAATGAAAACATTTATGATTTCCAGCTTCTCTGAAGCTGCAGAGAAAGGTTTTCACTCCGATAACTTGTATTAGCTGGCCTGGAACATTGCTGCTGCAGGCAGCAACATTTAAAAAGTAATTTGAAACTGAAAGAGTACTTTTGGGGAAAGTGTCTCAAATGTCAGACAGATCTATTAAGACAGCTCTTGACAGACTAATCTATAAGCCTTTCTTTTTTTAGTGTGAGATTTGTATCGATTTTTGAAATAGCAATCCCATTACTACACATTAACAGCATGGATAAACATCTCTCCGAGTATTTAGGATTACAATAGGACAAAAAGAGAATGTGAGGGCAGTAATTTTCCATCACAGAAGGTGAGTTTAACGCGGTATCTGCAAATCAAGTCCATCTCTAAAACAAATTTTCGGCACAGCAGGAGCTCTGATGACCTTTTTTGTTACCCAAATCCACGCTGTACTCGCCACTCCGCTCCCTTCCCAGCAGTCAGCTCAATATCCTGTTACTCACCTTACTGCCTTTCCCACTGCCAGACATGGAAATTCCCTTTCTAAAGTGTCCAGTTGTCACAGCTTCAGGGGTAATGGAGGAAAACCAGGAGCGAGTGTACCTCTGCATGCGGCTCAGTCGGCAGGAATGCAGGAAATGGACTCCATCTCAGAGGCTTTGTCCAACCTAAATGATTCTGTGAAAAGAAACATCCCAACAGAAAAGGAGGCACTTCCCTTCATAGCAGTTTGGATTTCCAGGGCCAGAAAGACCAGACCCCACCCTCTCTGAGCCCAAAGGCTGCTCATGGACTTGTCTCATCATCAGACCTGTAAGACTGACCAGACTCCCAACAGCACCAGTGCCACAGCCAAAATAAACAAATGTTATTGCAGTAAATCCTGCTGTTCTCTATCCCAGAGATTCCTTGAGCTCAGCAGGCTGGTGCATGCATCAGCCTCAGAGTAGATCACAAAATCCCAGAATGGTTTGGGTTGAAAGGGTTCTTAAAGCTCATCTCATTCCAATCCCTTCTGCCATGGTCAAGGACACCTTCCACTATCCCAATGTCCAGCCTGGCCTTGGACACTGCCAGGGATGCAGGGGCAGCCACAGCTCCCCTGGGCAACCTGTTCCAGGGCCTCCCCACCCTCACAGGGAGAAATTTTTTCCCAATATCCCATCCAACCCTACCCTCTGGCAGTGGGAAGCCATTCCCCGTCCTGTCACTCCATCCCTTGTAAATAGTCCTCCATCTTTCCTGCAGGTTCCCTTCAGGACCTGGAAGGGTCAGTTATGTTGCCCTGGAGCCTTTTCTTCTCCAGGCTGAACAATCTCAGTTCTCTCAGCCTTTCCTTTTGTCTCCACCAGTTGCCAGAGTTGTGTAACAACAACTTACCTGATTCACTCTTGATTCCAGGTATGGAATAAACTACTGTAATTTCAAGATTTCTCCCAAAATCCAGTGTTTATGCCACTTATACACTTTCCTCTAAACACACACACGTTTGAGGTGCTCATTTTCAAACGAGGCTTCACAACCATGGTTTGGATGATTTTAAAACTCAGCTTGCAGACTTTCAGGTGTGTGGGCTCGATATTTCTGAGCCCGAGAGAATTTCAGCTTGCTAGCCATTGCTAGCTCCTTTCCCAAGGGAAAGCTGTCAACAGTTTCTCTTCTCAAAATATCTTTTCGCCTTTCTCAAAACATTTTTAAGTAAACAGTGCTTTTTTCCATAACAAAACCTCTCCCAGGTTTTTTGTTTCCTATTTCTGTTATTTAACCAATGGAGAGAGGTGTAAATCCTATGGACCAATAGGGTCCCCTTTTCAGTGCAGCATGCTGTAAAAGAAAGTGAGTAAACTGTAAATAAAGCCTTAATTTCTTTCTCTTCCGCCTTCAGAGAGTTATTGGAGTCAATTTATTTCCTGTCCTACTACGACACATGTGCTTCAGGCTATCAGGACATGGGACAACAGAAAGATTTCCCAGAGGGGCACAACAGTTAAACTGGAGCCCAAGAATGCTCAGCTGTGTACAACCTCTGACAATGCTGAACCTGGGTCAGGTCAGGGCCATAACTTTGGATGTGGAAGAATTAAGCTGGAGATCCATGGTGGGACTGCCTATCTTGTTCTTTGGTTTAAAAACTGGATTAATCAAAAAAAATTGAGAGATTTTAAATGAAAAAAATTAGATGTTATCGAAGTGTGATCTGCAAGTGCTACCTAATCAATGAGGGAGGCAGGGAAAATAGGAATAGAAAGAGAGCTTGCAGGGAAGTCTCTCTCCTGACCCACAGTGGAGAGAATCACCTCTCCAACTCCAGCATTCCTAGTGATAACAGATTCCACAGCATTCTGGGTCTCTCCAAAATGTCTTGTAGTGTTGGAGGCCCAGATGGAAGCCTTTAAAGCCACTGGACTTCACTCCTGAAGCTTTCCTGCCTCATGGGAAGGATGCTCCATGTAAGCCTGCTGCCTCCAGGCACATCTCTTTTCCAAGTGCTGTTCCCTCTCTTCGATCTCAGGCAATCTCTCCTTGTGTCCTGCAATTGCTTTTTCCCGGTTCCCTCTTACAGAACTGGAAAAGTGTCACATGAAGGAACTTAATTGCTGCTCCAGCTTCTTTTGGGTGGCAAACAGCCTTGAATACCAGTGGAGATGGCTTCACACAGCTCCAGACCCTCCCACCTTGTTCCTGCATACTTTAGCAGCCAGTGCTAGTAGTGGACCTTGGACCAGCTCCACCTGGCGTGGCTGGATCACCTGAGAAGCAGAACAGCTGACCAAAGGGACAGCCCACACCATGTAGCACCATGCTCAGCCAAGAGAAAGAAAGGGAATCTTTGAGGTCTTTATTTAGTTAGTTCCCCATTCTGTTGAGGGGGACAGGGAGAGAGTTTGGGTCCGTGTGGGGTTGTGTCACGAGCGAGCATCACTGGCTTCCCAGGTGTTCCACCCTCTCTGAAGATGTCACCCAACATCTGAGCCCAGGTGTTACCTGGCTGATTGCAGAAGGCAGAGCCATGACCTTCCTCAGACTCTCAAGTGCAGAAATGTACTGATAAAGCTCAGAAATTTCAGCTAATCTTTCCACTAGGGCCCTGCTACACAAACTCCCAAAACTGAGGGTCAGAGGAGTATCAATTTGCTTTCTGAGTGGATTCTGTGCCCTTAAGGCTACAGATCATAATGGGAAAAAAAACCAAAAAAAGCTCTCAAACAGGCCAAATGCTAGAAAGGTGATAAACCCTACACCATTAAAGCAGAGATTTAAAGGCAGGTACATATTCTACCTGATCTGATTCTGCTATGAAATACCCAAGGCTGTTGCAGAAGTTCACATTAGTTCTTCCACCTCCATCAAGAAAAAATGTTTGCGTGGGCTTTGCCAAGACGAGTGGAAAGTTCAGAGAAAAAATAAAAGAGAAAAAGGAAGAACATTCCACTGTTTCCACAATTGTTCTTACAGAGCCAGTGGAGTGGGACAGCAGAACAATACCCAGGAAACCTCTTGCTGTGCAAGTTCACTGCCACCCGGAGTCCAGGGCTGCTGATTTTTAGAAAGCTCCTCTTGCATCCATTATTTGGATGTGTGCTGCACCTCTCCCTGGCCTGGAAAAAGGAACACAGAAGGGAAAAGGGAGCTGTCCCACTCCAGGCCATACCCATTAAAAGCCTGAGCTTCTCTCTCTGAAATATTTCTAGCAGAATACATTGAATATCTTGCAGGTGTAGCAAGGTTTGAGCACAACACCTCTTTTTTCCTGCCGCCCACTCACTACTCACCTGTATTTCCAAATTTAGACAGCCAGGCTGAGTTCTGCTCTGTCTGCTTAAGAACCCCACACATGGCCTGAGAAGCTTAGGGACAGTAGGATATACCAGACAGAGAAACAAAATGTATAAACAGCTTCTGGAAGGAGCAGTGGGGTGTCCTAAATGAGACTCAGGGAAGCTGGAACAGAGAGAGGTGAGCTGGAACAGGGATCAGTCTTGATCAGGGAAGACTTTTCTTGAAGCTATTTCTCAACAGAACAGCAAGTTGCAGTTTGTCCCTGCTGCTCCCACACAAACTGCTTTTGAGACTAAAAGCCAAATCTGTTTTTAAATATCAATACTAAAAACCCATACAACTCTTTCAGCCTCCAACTGTCATGAAGAAAAAGGTTTCAGTGTCCTTTTAAAAAGCAAGAATCGCATTTTTAAATATAATTTTGTCTCCCAATATCCAGTCTCCTTTCTGCCACTAGATGTCCCACAAGTAAGAGGAGAACCCAGATGGGAGCCAAGTGTAATCTGGATTTTCATTTGAGCTGCTTTAAACTCTTAATGTATTATTCAACTCAGTGAATGCTTTCTCAAATTTTTAAATACAACAAAATACTCTTGCTGGATTGATATATTTATTTAACAGTAATTTTGATGGTATCATATCAGATGTTAATCCCATTTTAAGGTTGTTTCTATACTTTACGTCTCTAAGTTTTAAATATAATGCAATTCTAGCAGAGAAACATTATAGTGAAAGGTATTACCCCATGGGAACGGTTTTGTTGATGTTTATTTCAGCATTAAAAAAAGCATCAGAGCAAGAACTGTAAAGTATCATTGAAAAAAACTATGTATTAGAGCTAACACACTTAGGAGAAAATAATAGAGATCATTTGACGTCCCTTTAGATGCTGGGAACTGCAGGTGGTGGAGCATCAAACAGGTCACCAAGCCATGTGCTGAATGCTGAGCAGAATCCAGGGCCAGGTTGGATGAGACTGAACAATCTGGTCTAGTGGAAGGTGTTGTCCCTGCCCACGGCAGGGAGTGCAAAGAGATGGGCTTTCAGGTCCCTTCCAACCCAAACCAGGCTGTGCCTCTGTGGGGAGGATATGCTGTGTCCATCAGCTAGGTAATTAATGACAATCAATATAATCAATCCCCAGGGTACCTCAGCAGTAACTACTTTGTGTCTGGACTTAGTGCCACTGTCCAGCACCTTCTGGTCATTTGGCCAGTTTTCAGTTTGCCCCACTGGCCACTCCCCTGACCTGCCCTTTATCAGCCCCTATGAGAGGATGGTATGGGAGACAGCATCAAAGGCTTTCTCTGGGCAACCTGTGACACTGGCCTCCCTCATCCACCACTGAGTAACTGCATCATGGGAAGCTGCCAGGCTGCTTGAACACAATTCTGCCTACAGTGAAGATGTTTTCTTTCCTTAGTGGGGAGTGGCAATGTCCCTATCCATGCAAGAAGCTTCTCACCCCTGCCTGGCTGTAATATCCCAGGGGCTTCTGTGTATTTTCCAGGAGGAAAACAGAGGCAAGAAAGGACAGAAAAGACAACTCCAGTGACAGCAGAAAACTCAACCCCAGTGAGACTGGAAACCTCTGAAGCCTGACTTTTATAAGGCAACAGGATTTCATCCCACGGCTGGCACAGCCCCGTGTGCCATAGAGATTTTCTGCTACAAGGGGTGGATCATTTCAGCCCAGTGTGGACACCAAGCATTTGACAGCCACATAAATAAACCCTATTTTTATTTCGCAGAACAGTTTCCTGATTTTCTGTCACCACTCATGTCTCAGCAAACAAAACCCCTAAGTAAACCAAGGAAGGAGATATTTTATTCATGAGTACAAAGCCCAGCTGAGTTCTGAGAAAGCTTACTGTTGCTTTTGAGGTGTCTTCTCTCCAAGCATGGAGCTGTGCAGTGCATCACATGGAAAGTGTCACAGGTCCTTAAGACACCAACAAACTTGGCAGAAGATGCACAGGGAATGGCCAGTGTGTGAGAAGAGGCTTCTGTGATCCATTGTCAGGCTGGAATTTGGTCCCAGCTCTATGTTGTGTATTGTAGTTTCTTAATCCAATTACAAGGAGTGACCAGCTAAGGATTAGATGAGAAGGAAGCCAAGGAAGTGACTTTGGCCCAGGACTCAGCTGACAGATGCCAAGTTACACAGTACAATTTCCTTGGTAAACCTGGATTTATTTCTGTAGCAGTTCTCTTCAGCCATTGCAAATGAACAACTTGATGGCATCTTCAGCTCAGGAGTTTTGCCCTCAAGACTGTCAAACCATAGCTAAGCTCAGACCCATCTCCTGCTTCATTAAGCTGGGGTGCTGACCTAAGTAAGCCACAGAAAATCTGCTCTTGAATTTTTCCTTGCCTTTCCAAGTGATACTGGGAAGGAACACTGCTTGAATGTGGAAAGTCAGAAACACGGATTCATTGCCTGTTCAATATTCACCTGTGAAACATTCCCCAGTCTCACAAGTGTTGACAGTCAGTGACAATGGACCTGGAAGCAGGAGGCTGGCTGGAGTGCAGAGCCACAAGAACCAGAACCCTGAGGGCACCAATTGTCCCTAACTGCCCTGAGCAGTCTCTACCTGCAGTCCTGTCCAGAGGGTCCTGTTCAGCCCCATGCCTGGCACCCAGTCCTCACCTGAGCTGGAAGGCAGACGATCCCTTGGACCCATCTGCATCCTTGCCTGTAGCCCCAATTCCTGCTGCTCCTGTCTGGACCCCTGGATGGATCCTGGTCTATCCCCTCACTTGGGCTGGGGCTTCTCCACAGACCCTTTTACCTGCACCCAGCTCTGCTGCTGCATCCCCATGGGCCTGAGGAAAAGGTTTCAATGGCAAGCCCCAGCCCTGGCTGTGGTTCTGGTGGTGCTTGAGGCATTTTGTCGCTGTCCCAGTGGATGGATTGCTGGGGACACTGGCAGCTGTATTTACCAGCCTGAAGTGCCTCGAGTGCTCAGAAGTTTCACACACACAGTTCACAGGCACACACCAGTGGAGACAGCCTTCAAGGAAGTTAGGCTTCCAAAGGACAGCAAAGAGGTTTCACTTTGCTACCAGCACTAGGAAGCCCCCATTACGCACTTCTGAGGCCCTCAAGTTTTAATGTTATTGTACAATCCCTCTAGCAGCTTTTGGTATCCTCCTGCCTCCTTTTCCTGATACTCCTGGCTCTTTGGAGAGCCGCAACATTCCTCTCACTGGGATTCAGCTGGATGCAGGTTTGGCCACATTTCTCACACCCACCCCCCTGCCAGCTCCCATGGGCACCACGCAGGTGAGGGCAGCAGCTTCCTGCTGAGATGCAAATCTGTTCACTGCCCAGCGCCCACACATCCTTGCAGAGGAGCTGCACAGGTGTCCCCAGCCACTGCCCGTGGAAACACCTTGGCTCATGGTCTCGAGGGTCACTTGGTATTTGCTGTCCTAAAGCCAATGGAACTGGGGCAGCCAAACACAAACCCAAGCCTGGGAACACCCTGTGGATCCAAATTCCCCCGTGGCCATGGAAGAGCAGGTGGCAGGGGACTGACCAACATCTGGAGCTCCAACATCAGGCTGCAGGACAGCTCCTTGGAAACTGGATTTGTCTGAACTGCACATGGAATTGTTTGTAAGCACTCGATCAATGCCTTGCAGACAGAACAAACCCACTGGTTTGGTAATAAGGAGATTGAGGATATATTTCAGTCTCTTGCTGAAATATATGCCACCTCTGCAAGCTGAAAGGAGAAGGAGGTAATGAATATTTTGACAAATATTCTACAGGTTGTACCAACACAAGCTGATGGAACACACAAATAGGAAAAAACCCACATACTTTGCATTATTACTTTCTTATGAATAGCCCAAGAGGATTGCTAGCTGAACTTTTTGCAATAGTGTTACTTAAATTAAGTGCTCTAGTCCCAGTTCTGGTTTACATGTATTTAACTCTCCCTTCCCACACAATCTTTGTATTTTAACAAATAACTGATTTTGTCAGTGGATTATTCTCCCTTTAAAGATAGCATTCTCGGAGCAGGTCACTGGTTTGGTAATCTTTTAGCTTAAATCCATTTAACCCATCGTCCCCCAACCTTATTTTTCCAATTTGGCTGAAGGTGGAGCTGTCTGGGTGCATGAGCTGCCTAGCCTGTGAAAGCAGATGGCATTTTCCTTCCCCAGCTGAGACAAAGGCATTCCCAGAGCAATTCAAACCCTTCCACACTGCTGTCCTCTGGCAAAATATGCATACAATATTAATGACAGTTACTTTTGTCCTGTGGCGCATTCAGGCCTAGAATAGCAGGAATCTTTTCCTAGTTCCTGAAGAATCTTTACTGGAAAAGATCCAGTAAGTCTGATCAAAATAGAAAGTAGAGAGGTGTTTTCCCCCCCATCCAAGTGCATCTTTCTTGTATTACTTCTGCAAAGGTGAATATATAGTCATCCATAAAGGTATCACATTATAACAGGATGTCTAAGGACAATATTATTAGAATGCATGGTTTTCAAGCTCAGAAGCTACAGGATGAAAAAAAAAGGTCAAAGAAGGATTAATAAAGAAAGGAGTTTGCTTTTGGAATGTCTGCCCAAAGTCAGATGCTGGATGACTGATCCTGTCTGGGGACTGTCCAGTACAAGAATGACAAAACTCAGTCAGGACCTGCTGAATTTGCAATCAAATTTGGCACTGGCATGGTTACCTAAAGTAACCATGGACTCAAAAAAGATCCTGGCACTGAACTTCCCACCTCTAATCCAGGTTGCCAGCAGGAAAACTACCAGGTGGCAAACAAGGAAAGCAGTTTCTCAATCACAGACAGGGCACCAGAGTTTGTGTCAATCCAGCTACAGCAAATATACTTGATCTCTTCCAGGGATGGGGTAGTCACAGCTTCTCTGGGCAACCTGTGACAGGGCCTTCCCACCCTCACAGTCAATAATTTCTTCCTAATATAAATCTAAACCTGATGTAAATATCACTGCAGAACTCTCATGTTAAGAAATCCCACCTTCTGTAATGAAGATGAATTTATCCCAGGACTTTGTCCAGGCAATTCTTTCTGCTATGGACCTCAGCCATGAAATGAAAACAGAGCCTACAATAGCAAAGAAAATCAAACTGACTGGTGCCATGACTGTGTGCAGTGAGAATTTTAAGAGTGGCTCCCTTCGTGCCACCCTTGACAGAAAACAGCAAGCTGAGACCTCACCTAGAATTAAAAGCTACAACACCTGCTGGGCTTTCAGTAACACACAGGAGGTACCAGGGCAGGTGTTACAGAGCCACAGTGCATGGATTGGAGAGGATGTGGTCCAGAAGGCTGCTGCAGAGGTGTTGTGCAGTGATTGCTTTCTCCTTAACTCTGGGGCCTGAGTGCCAGAACTCAGGAGCAGACTGTTGGATTCCCCTCCTGACACCTCCAGGCTGTGAGCCTCAGTAAGCTGCATGAACAGGCTGACAAAGAGCAACCCCAGGAGCCTGAACCAGACTGAAGTCTTGAGATGGGTACGTGACAACACCAGAGTCACACTGACAGCAGTGTCACCCACTTCTGTGCAGGCCTGGTGCAGGGGGAGCAATTCACCTTCCCCCCGCGGGAGAACAGAAGTGTTCCACCAAATCTCAGCGCAGACCCTGGTGATTCCCCTGGCTCCCAGATCATGTATGAACCCACCTGCAAACACAGTTCTAATCCTGGGATGCATGCACTGGATAAAGCTTGGGAACCACTCAGGGAAGCATGGACCCCCACATTTACAGTGTACAGCATCCACTTGCAAATTGAGCTGCATTCAAGAGCAGAGACCTTAATTTGGCATTTCAGACTGCTGCATTTGCTTTGGTAGTTTTCCTATTACTGTTGTGAATAGTGTCTGGGCTCCTACATAATTAACAGCAGCATAATGCCTACGAAGTGCTTCTAATTTGCTAGGCTGCCTTTTCATGCAAATGAAAAAAATTTAAGCAGACATTAGCAAGCAAGAGGCAGAACCCCACACACGCTGCTGGTAGAGAAATCTTGAGTTCCTGCCTTGAGCAAAAACCTGAAATGATGAAGCTATCCACCAAAAAAATCTAAAAGGTAAAAACCAACAGATACCAGGCGATTCCTTTGCACTGAATGGAGAGTCCATCCTCCTATGGTCGGGGACCATGATTGTGGTCCAGCCTTCAGTTTTGAGACTGAGATAGACAGATGTGCCATTTCTTACAGAGTGAGCTACAGACAGATGTTCTGTCATTTTCTGCCCCACACAGGTCTCCCTGCTACTGTGCAGTGTCTATCACTGATCCAGGCACTGTAGCAATTTCTGTTTCCCCAAATTAAAGAAAAAACCTAACAGATTCAACCTCCCAGCCCTGGGGCAGCTCTCTCCCCCAAGTACTCCATACAAAATCTCCCATGAGACAATCTCTTCTTAGTCTCCTTCCTCCTGAATCCCTTTAATAAGCCGTTCGTTCCCGTTCCCTTTTATCAGAATCCTGCCTATCTTCGCTCCTTTTTTGACCATCTCTTCTCCCTTCCCCCGCCCTTCCCCTTTTTTTTAACTGCCAGAAGAAGTTGTTCTCACAGAGTGCAGCTGCATTTAACTAAGGATTTGGAATTCTGCAAGATGCCCCGGGTTGCTGTGGACAGCATACCAACCAAGCCTGAAAAAGCTAGAGGAAGAAGCACACACAGCCCCTACATCTCAAGTAATTCCCACGTTCCTGTCAATATAGCTGATGTTTTGGTGCTGCAGTGATTTTCCCTGAGCCTCAGAATGGGAAGCAGGCATGGCTGGGAGTTTATCTTTTGGCAAGTGCTCGTTCCCTTCGGTATCCAGCAAGCCTCTTTTTAACTTCCGTGATAACAAGTACATTGTTTACAGCAAACATTCTCACAGAAGAATGTAGCCTGCAGCCGAGGTCAGGCTCCGGGAGATGTTTATTAGCACAGCTGAAGGGATGTGTAGCAGGTAATTCTGCCTCTTTTTTTCTCTAGTATCAAAGAAGCAATATGGAAGTGTGTAGATTTTTAGAAGGTTTAATGTTGTTCCCTATGAAAGTAAGTTTTACCTGAACATCCCCTCTTCCTCCTGTTTTCTGTTAACTCCTAATGCTAAGCACATCATATAATCATAGAATGAGTTGGGTTGGAAGGGACCTTAAAGTTCATCCTGTTCCACCCCCTGCAGGGGGGCACCTTCCACTGTCCCAGGTTGCTCCAAGCCCCTGTGCCCAACCTGGCCTGGAACTCTTCCAGGGGTGAGGCAGCCACAGCTTCTCTGGGCAACCTAATGTAACCCTCACGCAGCATGGAATATCCCTTTGGTTGGTTCAGGTCAGGTGTCCTGGTTGTGCCCTCTCCCTGTTCCTCACTCAACCCCAGCACAGCCCAGTCTTACCAACACTGCATCAGTCACAAATCCAAACCAGCACCATACAGGCTGCTGTGAGGAGAATGGACTCCATCCCATCCATACTAGAACAGCAAGACAGGTGTCATTACTTTCCTGTTATATCCTTTAAAGAAACACAGTCTGTTCCCACTGTTATGTTTATATTTAATCCCTGAGCTTTCCAAGTGAATATTGGTACAACAATCTGAAAAAATTCCAGTTCAGAATAATTTTTTTTTAAATCACTAATAATTTTTAGCACTGATTTTTCAAGCTCGTTGCAGCTGCAGCAGGGATTCCCCTGCATGTCAGTGCTTTTGTCTTGTCCCTTTGGGAATGAGGCTGTTCCTAAAGATCTGACACAGCAGCAGGGACCAGCAGCAGTCAGTCCCTTCCTCACCTGGGGGAAGTCAGTAACCAGAAAAGAATGAGAATTTGGTGCCCTGAGCAGCCCCACCTGGCACCTCCACCCCCAGACCAGGATCTCCAGCCCAACCAGGACGGTCTTGGCCTGAGTTACCATAAAGGAGTGTGCCAGGAGTGTCTGCAGCACATCTGCAGGAACCTCTTGGACTCACTGTCTCTTCACCTCCAGCCCTCTGGTGCAGCAAGCCAACTAAATCCCTGGAGCAGTGCTCCTCCTGGCTGGGATCAGCTGGCAGGCAACCTGCCAGCCTAGCAGGGATTCACCTTAGTGTCTTCCCATCCCGCTAGTGGAAGGGCTGTGCCAGGAATGCCCCCAACAGGTTCAGCACGAAGCTTCTCAAAGGACTCTGGCAGCAGGCAAAGGAAGAGCTTTCAAGCACTATAGGGAAGCAGAGCCCACTTCAACGGGACTCCTTCACCCCCTAATCTAATCTTAAGAGCTTGTTAACTACACACTCTTCCTTTCTCCAGCAGCTTGAATACTCCTCTGCACCACAGACCAAACCTGAGCCAAATTAAATTCTGGTACCAGTAGCGACAAACATGTCCTCCTTCAAACAGCATCACTTTTCACTGTGCTCACCCCTGTTCCTCAGCAGCTTTGGGTGAATATCCCTTTCTCTGTCCCTCTTGGCTTTAATATAGGAGAGTGTGCACATTTGAAGCAAGGCCGCTGCTCAGCACTCACTCCTGCGAAGAGGATGAAAGGACAAACAGCATGTGACAGATATTTCTCAGTCACCTCACACATTGCTGGGGTACTGCAGCAGCAACACAGCCCAGGAATGCATGAAACAAGCAGCTTTGCTGTTCATTTCCTATCCAAGCTGCAGAAGAGACATCGGGATCTCCAGGACTTCACTGCGTCCCTGCAGCAAAGCCTGACACCAAGGACGAGCAATTACAGTGACCCCCCGAAGTGAGGATGTATCTTCAGCCACCGCGTTCATCGCTCATCGCGTATGACACCAAATGTTCAAGCAGGTAATTAGGCCACAATCTTTGACACGACGGGGAAAACAATCCCCCTTCCCTGCCAAGCTAACAGGTTTCATCAGCCAAACACTCCCGAACTCTTAATTACGCTTTCAAAGCGCTGAGGGCACAGGTTTAGCTGCTCCCCCCCAGGCTGGGAAGTGCTGGCGTACCTTTTTTCACCATTAAGTGTCTACATTTGCAAACAAATCCCAGGCAGAGCTCCGGCGCCTGCTGTTTGACGGCTTTCACTGGAGTCAGGCAGATGAAGCGAAGGAAATCAGCGCCTGGGTTTAACAAAGCTCAGCTACAAAGCAGCTGACACAGGGCTGTCAGCACGCTGGCCAGGCTTCACAGGGAGGAAACGAGGTTATTCCTGTACAATGGAGCTAGCACGGACAGACTTGAGTGAGGGCTGAAGATACAAAGAGGATTACAGCTTAAGGGAAGCTGGCACCCCAGCTAGGGAGCAGCCTGGGCCTCCCAGCCATGCTCCATCACAACAGCACAGCTCAGCATCCCAGAGTTGGTATATTTGTGTCCATGACCTTGTGCCCGTAGAATTCCAGAATCCCAGGATGGTTTGGGTTGGATGGGACTTTAAAGCTCATCTTGTTCCAAACCCTGCCATTGGCAGAGACACCTTCCACTATCCCAGGCTGCTCCAAACCTCATGCAACCCAGCCTTGGACATTTCCAGGGATCCAGGGGCAGCTACAGCTTCTCTGGGCACCCTGTGCCAGGGCCTCACCACCCTCACAGGGAGGAATTTCTTCCTCACATCTGATCTAACCCTGCCCTCTGATACTTTAAAAGCATTGCCCCTTGTGCTGTCACTATCTGCCCACCTCCTTTGAGAATATTAAAATTTGAAACCTCTTGTTTACGTTCCAAGCTTGCAAAGCAGATGATGTTTTTAAGCTCAGATCTGGTGCCTTTGTGCATCTGTAAAAATGGGAATTTAAAACTTGTACTGTTCTGCCATCCATCCAGAGAGCTTCCTCCTCAGAGCAGGACATAGCACTGATGTGGCAGCTCAGAAATCCAAGCCCCTCCAGGTGCAACAGATGCACTCTTTCATTTTCTGCTATTTGTGCTCACTTTCTACTACCTGACAGGTCACTGGCAACCTAGAAGGGCCCACGATGGAGTACTTGTGATCATCAAGCTTCCAATGTCATTAACCCCACCAAAGCTAAGAGGCAGAGGACATTCCCAGCCAAACATGGTGTCTCAATCTGGAAAGAAGAGCTGACTCTCTCTCTCAGGCTGTAAGAGAGCCCAGCACATTCTGGGCAGTTGTTTGCTCACACACCATCTCATCCCAGAGCCAGTCCAAATTCCTTGTCCAGATCAGTCTGTGCTTGTTCTTTCCTTGTTTGCTTCACAGTTGCCATTGTTTGTTTTCCTTCCCCGAGTCCCTGCTGTTTCAGCCAGCCTTTTCAAGGCTTTTGCTAAGTGGTGTCACAGAATCTTTGAATCACTAAGGCTGGAAAAGAGCCCCAAGATCATAAAGTCCATGCCTTGAGGAGCAGCAAGTCATCACCTATGCCAAGGTGCTTGAATTCAGAAGCACTGCCAGAAGCCACTCCACCAAGTTCTTCACTTGACAAAGATAATTTCTTCACTGAGATCAGCCTAATTTTTCTGATCCAGAACATAACACCCACCTAGAAGGAGTCTTACTTTCCAGGTACCAAATCCTGAGTCAGGGCTGTTTAGCCCTGAAGGAGAACCAACTCTGCTGTGCCTCCACCTGCCCTGCCTCCAGTGTCCCCTTGTACCTCCAGAGCAGATTTCCCCAGGCTGGCCTCCTTGGCTTGCCTTATCCTCTGCCATCCTTGGAAATCCAATTACATTTTTCTTTGCATATCCCGGGAACCCCAAATGAAAGCCACAACAAATCTGTATGAGCAGCACTCTGTATTTCTTCCTAATCCTTTGTTCTATTCTCAGCCTTTTGGAGGACATGCCCATAGATGTGCCACCAGATGCACACCACTGGCCAAACAGCTCATCTAGCTGGCAGCAGGGGCTCCCTCCTCAAATCCCTAAGAGCAGAAGAGCAAGAACATTTCAAATTCCTTCCTCTACAGCACTAACTGCTCTAATGCTAAGCTTTTACACTTGATAAGAGATGGGAATCCTCCTCCAAATGCAGGGCAGGGAGCTCCCCAGCACTTCAACTGTGAGCTCCAAAAGCAGCTTACCTGGAGGAGCAAGAGGCAGAGCCTGAACTGGAAGCAAAATGTGATTTTGTTGTTACCATAGCCACTGAAATCTAAACCTGATGAAGGACAGCACAGCAGAGCAGTGCCTCAGCTCCTCCAGAATGCCAGTGACTCAAGTCACTCCATTAAAAGCAGTTATTTGTGCTTAGCCACACTTAGGCACTCTACTAGAGAGTGCCAAAAGACACAAAAGTTTTGGTAGAGGTGTTATATCCAGGTGCTCTGGCTGAAGTGAGGAGTTAAAACACCATACATTTTTCTACAGGACAAGAGACTAAGACTGACAGTTCATTCCTGTTTACAGAAAAGAGATCCAGCCTAAATCCTAGGAACTGAATTAATCCACAGAGGCTGCAACAGATCCAGCTATGGCCTGTGCTGAAGCACAAACTCCATTGGGTATGATCACTGCTGAGCACAGGATGGCCAGGCAGTGCTAAACAGGGCTTGGGTTTCCCCTTTCTTTCCCTCTCTTTCTACCTTTTTGTTTTCCTTTAGCCACATATCAAAGTCCCACTGAACACTCTCCTCCATATCTGCAGGCTGAGGGATTGTGTCCAATATATGCCAGAGAAAGGCCTTCAGGTCTAAGAGTGGATTAAAAGTCTCTTCTCTCTGGTTTGGGCACAGCACTACTCAGAGCTCACTCTCCCTACCTCCTTTATTACCCATTAGTACATGTAAAACAAATGCCCAGTTTGGCCACCATTATTAATGACAGTTTGGGCCCATAAAAGTCAAAAAAGAGGATTTATGCTTGCCTGGGTGCAGATCTTAAGAGATACAGTATGAGCCTTACTCAAAATACATGACACAGGGCTTAAAGTATTTTAGTCCTAAACTTCAGATTTGAGCTCTGGCAGTGCTGTCCAAATCCTCCTAAGCCAGCTGGAAGTCAGTCTCTACATTTAGTAATGGGTTGGGAAGGGTTCACAAAATAGTGGCTGCAAGTTCAACAAAACAACACATATGGAGTTAAAATTTGGAAGAAAAAAAAAAAGGAAAAAGCACAAAATCAGATAATTACATTCCAACAGGGAGAGCTGATGCTTAATGCTGTTAGTGCTGTTGAAAAGTGAGAGCCTCATCCTTTCTTGTTGATCTGATGATTCTGATTTAAAATCCACTTAATGAATAAAATTCATTAAAGATGGCTGGGCAGATTGGATGTGGTTTGGTCAATACTTGCAACATATATTTAAATAAAGTGCTCACACCCAGTTCTACAAACAGCTTGTTTGAGCCATTTGAGATCATGCCTGTTAGCACACAGTCAGCTACAGAAACTTATTTGGTATTTAAACTAAAATCCTAAGAGCTGGCAGTTGGCTGGGGTGCAACACAATGGAGCAGCTTCTCTTGCTGGATTCATCTGCTCATGGCAGTTATGGACACTTGTCACCAGTGGTGCCACCTGCTCAGAGCCAAGAAACCACACCTGTGAGGTGGGTCTGCTTCAGGAGGGCTCTCCTGAAATCCCTGTGCCAGGACCTGAGCCAGCACCACAGGCTGGGAGAGCTGGGGGTGTTCATTTGGAGAAGAGATGGCTCTGGCGAGACCTCAGAGCCCCTCCCAGTGCCTAAAGGGGCTCCAGGAGAGCTGCAGAGGGACTTGGGACAAGGGATGAAGGGACAGGACACAGGGAATGGCTTCCTACTGCCAGAGGGATGGATGGGATCTTGGGAAGGAATTCCAGTCTGGGATGGTGGGGAAGCCCTGGAACAGGGTGTCCAGAGAAGCTGTGGCTGCCTCTGGATCCCTGGAAGGCCAGGTTGGACATTGGGGCTTGGAGTAGCCTGAGATAATGAAGGTGTCCCTGCCCATGGCAGGGTTTGGAACAAGCTTTAAAATCCCTTTCAACCCAAACCATTCTTGGATTCTGTATGCACAGCATGCAATTACTGGACTATCTGATTAAAGTACAGCTACTTTTGCTGACAAATCCTGTACATCAGCTCATAAATTCTGTCTATTTCTTGTTTTTATAAATCTCTTGTCTAGATATATAGCTTAAGGGTAATGCTTTTTGTAGGGAAGATGAGCTCAAAATAAATCCCTTCATTCTCAGTTAAAGAAAAAATATTTCCATAATTCTAATTGAGCTGCATTAACCTCAGATTTTAAACTGGTTCAGATCACTATTCTTCCACAGGCATCTCATTGACACAGTTATCACCAGACTTCTCCATAGGAGCACAGAATGGTTTGGATTGGAAGGCACCTTACAAGCGATTTAGTTCCAGCCCCTGCATAGGAGGGACACCTTCCCCTTTTGTTTTCTGCCAGCCTGGAAAAATCCCCACTTAGTTAAATTATACTGTTAATGTTTCCCCAAAAGGTTTTATCCAATTATTTTCAAGGGCAAGAAGAAACAAATAACAAAACTACTCTATTTTAGTGTCAAACACACACACCTCCTACTTCAAAACCAGCTCACCTCTGGGGAGCAAATCTCTGGGAATGGAGCAAGACCTAGTTTTCAAATTCACTTCATCAGCAGCTTGTGTTCCGAGCTCATAAAACAGAAACGGATTTGGGGCAAAATAGATACTCAAGCTCTTTTTTAATGTTTCAATGATTTCCGAGTAACACTTGCAGACTCATCACCCGGGTGCCACATGAATTGCAAATGACTGGAGGAAGGTGAGGGGGGAGGAACAGAAATCCTAACTGTTTTCAAAGATGTTCAGCCTCAATTCCCACTGAAGGCTTAGAAAAGTCTTTTGCTTCAGCTGCACATGACCTACTTGGCATATTTTGATATTTGGGAGAAGAATGGAGGCTTGACTTGGACACCAACACCTGAAAGAACACTGCAGGAACTTTTAAATACTAAGCAGGTGATCAAGCCAAACATTGTAACTGTGGAGATACAACTGCATCACTCCCACGTGGAAGGCATCCAGGAATGATTTCCCAAGGTCAGAAAGGTGCAATCCTGCAGCTGCATACTATTACACTGATATAAACTACTGCAACGTGCAATTAAGAGGAGTAGAGGTAAAAATAAAGCTCTGTTTTAGTGGGTTTACACTAATATTATTTACAAAGTAAGTGGAAGGCTTATTCCAATAACCTATGTCAGAGAATTTGGGAAAGCTTTATCCTTGCACTGGAGGCAGGAAGTGGAATCTAACAGCAGGATGGAAGGATCAAAATGAGCAGGACTGCAAAGCCAACAGCTGTTTCTTGCTTGCTCCTCTCCTCTGTTTTTCTTCCCAGCGCAGAAGGCGGAGCTCCCAGTGTAAACAGAAGATGCTGACTGCCAGCAAGGAGCACTGCAGGCTGGAGCCGTGTTCAAGGGCAGCTGATGAGGACAGCCAGGTCCCTGCCATCGCCCCAGCATTCCCAAGCCTCTCTGGAGGCACTGCTTGTCATAGCACAGCACTTACTACAGCAAATATGTTGTGGGAGGGCTGCTGCTGAAATGAAGCCTTCTGTTTCTGGAGAGAACAGACAAACGATTGTTTGGGAAAAGCTATTTACTCCCCTCGTCCCACCAGTTTCATCCCTGGGTGAAAACTCCCTTTTTCCATCAGCTTGAGCCCACCCCTAAGACTTCAGGACACCGCAGCTGAAGGGATCATCTCCTGTTAAATAGTTGCTGGGTTTTGCTACTCCTACACAATCAGAGCACAAAAACCAGTCAGTGGAGAGAGCCTGTGAGCATCCCACCACTGGCAGAACGTCCAGTCCACAAAGAAATGAATAGGGAAGAGACAATCCTTTCCCAAAGAAAAGGACATAGAACTACAGAGCAAGGGGCTCCTGCCGGCTCAAAGTGCTCTTCACCTGAAAAATGCTGCTTTAAAGTCACTTCTGGCAACGGCTGTAATTAATTGTTGCCAATACAACCCCTGCGAGTGTAAATGAGCCCTCTTAGCAGCATATTTCACACTTCACATTTCTAGCTTAGCAGCAGGAGTAGAAGAGGAGTGAAAAATTGGAGATTATTGGTTTATTCAGGTATTGAGGAAGAGGCTCATGTGTCCTGGTTGTTACTAAGGAAAAAACAGAAAGGCAATAAACCTTTTCCTCATATTTTCTGAATGGGAAGTGGGGGCAAAAATTTAGTTCTAGTTTGTTACTATGCTGCTCTATTTTTAATTAGCAATAAATTAATCTTCCACAAGCCAAGTCTGTTTTGCCCATGACTAATTGGTGAAGGATCTCCTGTGCTTATCTGAAACCACAAGATTTTTCACCTCGTTTTCTCCCCTGTCCTGCTGCAGAGGTTCATCCATGGCAGATGAAAAGGAAGCTCTAGCAGATCAGATTTCAGAAATCAGATATTTTGCTTGATGATCAGCTTGGAGAAAGCTGGCTGGAACATTGGCTTATCAGTGAAGAGGGCAGAGCTCCTACATCTGTAAGGGATTAACCTGCTCATCCTCAGAGGGCAGCACATTGCGCAGGAGAAGAGTTTGGCTCAATATAAAAAAGCAGCTGCTCCCCCAGCCTTGGGAGGAGTCCTTGGCTGTTTGGGCAGCTCAGCATCCTATAAGACTCAGTTCATGTCTCCTGCAAGCCTCGTGGCAGAGATGCTGGGTTAGCAAACTGCAGGGGCTGTGCTGTGCCAATGACAGCAGACCTGCTGTGCGTGTGTGTGGTGGGGCAGGATCCCACAGACCAGGAAACACACAGGCCTTGAGGAAAAAAAAAGTATTAAAAGGATAAAATTACTTAAGCACTGCTGTCATTTCCAGCAACAAAAAATTCAGGGTGGAGGGGAAGATGCAAACCAGTGAGTAACCAGCCTGAGAAGGGTAAGGGGCAGGAAGACAGTGACCCTGGTTATCACCTACCCTGCTCCAAACTCAGCTCTGTGCAGCCACCAGGACACTGAGTGTGGGCATTATCTGCCTGGAGCCTGAGCTGGGACTGAAAACTTATCAAGCCTGCTCTTGCACATTTGCAGCAAAGCCACTGTGCAGTGTGTCGGAGCAATTCCATGTGCTTGTGATGAGCTCTTTGTCCTCTTCACAGCCAGTTTCACCCTTTGTGCAGAGCAGGGAACCAAAGCCCACAGACAAATTTAATTCAGGATCAAAATGCGTTTGCCAGCACGGTTTAGTCATACTTCATTGCCTCGTGCTTTGGTCCATTGCAAACAGACAGATGCAGTTGAGTTCTGTCCAGTCACTTTGGTTTTGCTAAATTTGGGAATATAACACAAGAGTAGCATTTGTGCATTAGCGCAAAACCGAAGATTTATTTTTCCTGATACAACTTTCATTTGTACAATATGTGTCACAGAAATCCAGGATGAGAATGTTAATTCCAGCAACTACAGTGTGCTCAGAAAGCCTTTCCCACGCAACTTCCAATCACCCATCATAAAGTACTTGCTGTACAAAGTCCTGCCAAGTGGGTGCTTCTCCTCTTTGCAGTTTATTTCACCAGCCAGAATCTGTGGGACAGATTTCCTCTGCTGTTACCAGGGCAGCAAGGGTTTCACTGCTGTTTCAGGGACCAGCACTAAACACAGCCCACAGTTTCTGGTGTTCCTTCAACACAGCCCAAAACTTCTGAAAACCTCTTAAAAAGAAATGCAAATCCTGTGATAAATCAGAAGTTCTGTCACAAAGCACACTGCAGCAAGGGACTCACACAGTAAGTTATGAAGAAACATCCTGGAACAAAAATAAAAATCCACCACAAGCACATTTAAATTGTGATTGAAGGTTAATGATACACAAATTGCTGTGCTCCCAAATTTCCACCTGCAAGTAACTGGATGCTACAGTGCTCAGCACACTCAGCCATCAATAACTTCAGCACATCAGCTCTGTGCTCAGGTCTGCAGTACTACAACCCCTCATGGAGATTTTTGGAGTAAACAATTCAAAACATTTTCTGTCATCTCTTTGGGGTCCTGACCTGTCTAGGAAAGTACTTAATACAAGGGTGGCATCACAGAATCATGGAATGGTTTGGGTTGGAAAGGACCTTCAAGCCCATCTCATTCCAACCCCTGCCATGGCAGGGACACCTTCCACTGTCCCAGGCTGCTCCAAGCCCCAAGGTCCAGCCTGGCCTTGGACACTGCCACAGGGATCCAGGGGCAGCCACAGCTGCTCTGGGCACCCTGTGCCAGGGCCTCCCCACCCTCACAGGAATGGATTTCTTCCCAATATCAAATCTAAATCAACTCTTTCTGCTTAAAGCCATTCCCCCTTTTCCTATCACGATGACCAATTTATTTCTGCACTAGCAAATTTTGCAAGCATGATGAGGATCATTAAATACCTCACCACAAGCAAGAAGTGTAATTCCCATAGTATTGACTGGATGATAAAGTAGCATTATTACAGGAGACCTTAAACACTGGGAAATTAAAACACTGCATGGCTGTGAGAGACTCCTGTCATTAAAGGGCTGTGTGGAGAACATCTATAATACTTTAAAAACATGCTTACATGCCATAAATCCCTGCCCCACAATAATACATGCACATTATATTCATAACAGCATAATTACATGACAATTACCATACAGCAGTAATTAAAGGGAAACCCTGTGTGCCATCCAAGGCAGCTTCTTTGAAACATACTAAGTATACAAGGAAAATATAATTAAGCAACAGAAGGTGAGCTGTTTCCTGATGATAATTACATTACTGGCTGTATTTTCAATTAGGTCACTTCTAAAACATCAGACTTGTTCAGGGTTTTGATGTCCACAGGAATCCTGCTGCACAGGAGCCCAGGTGGTCATGGACTTACCTACCAATCTCATTTGTTAAAAGCTTTAATGGCAAGTAGGTTTTTCCCCTTGGCAGACTTTTGGGCAGCTGCCTAATTTCTATAATGGCCTAACACAGACTTCAGCCAAAAGCAGGAGTCCTTCCGTGTTCCTGAAGAAAACATTCAGCTCGGGAGAGTTGAAAAATAAATGCAGGTGTTTTAGCTGAAGCAAGACCTTGCATAGGTGAGAAGGAGCTACATTTCTGTGCATGTTGGTAAAGCTCTGCCAAATCAAAGGGCTTGAGGAATAAGCCAGATGAGAGGGAAAGGCATAGGAAAGAATGTGCAGTGTTCACAGTGGGGTTTATGCACAGCTCAAGCTGCCAGGATTTTTGTGCTGGGGACACAAAACCAGCCCAGGAAGCACAGCTGAGCTCTCCCACACTGGCAGCAGAGGCACTGAAGAATTTAAGGACTCCATCTGGGACAACTCATTTAAATGCCCCAGACTCCAAGCAGCAGCCTAGAGGTGGGGGAATGCAGTAATGAACTCGAGTGCTCAGGTCACTTCCATTACAGAAGCATTTTAACCTCTTTGGAGAAGCTGCAGCAACTGGTGAACTTCAAAGCTGAGCCTACAGACATATGCTCCATGGCTAGAGAGGGCTGGCTGCTATTTTTGTATGTGCTTTCCTGGGAAAAGTCAGCATTTCACAAACAAGTTCAGCTAGAGAAATCATTGTATATTCATTCCTTGCTCCCTCAAAGGATACAACTTCCAGGATGCTCCCCAAGAGCAGCGCCAGCAAAGCACAGATGGATGACTCTGGATTTACCCTTCCCCAGGTTGTCTGAGGCAGAGAGTTATTCAGCACTAGTTGTTCTCATCATTATCATAATCTAATAGGTCACAGATGGCACAAAACATTATGGCATCCTGAATTTTGTGCCCATTCATGCTGTTGTTTGTTCAAAAAAATTAATCTCAAAGGCTGCCAACCCCTGTCTTGCCCAGAATCACCTTTTTACCTTCTCACCATCTGCTCTTAGACCTTGAGGGCAAATCAGTGAGTCCAGTCTGAGCTGCAACTCACTGGGTTGCATCAAATTTGAAATCATCCAGCACAAAATGTACCTCATTGCTACTGATCCCTCCAGGAGAGGCAGAACTTCACTGCCCAGTCCAGCATTACCAGGACCACTGCAAAGAGAAAATGTTTTGGAGGTGTGTACCCACAGCCTGAGTCCACCTACAAGAGAGCCCCATCCATCAAAATCCTTCTTTAAAATCAGCCAAGCCTAATGGATAACATCCAAATCCAGAATCACCTGGTCCACTGTCTCCTGAAACCTTATCAGATCAGACAAGCAGAATTATTCCCTATTTCTCATCTGGAACCTCTTTGCTAGCATAGATACTCTGTCTTGAAAAAACCCACCCTATTTATTTTGGGCCTGTTTTGGACTCTTTGTTGGGCCTTTGCAACTTGAAGAGTCACTTCAAATTCTCCTCTGGCCTCCAACACTTTTTTCCATGACAGGCTGAAAGGAGACATTTTTTTGCAGGCTAAATAAACCAAAAAAGGTATGAAAAGAGGAGGTGACGGTCCAGATTTCAGCACTGAACATGTCATACATGGCCTTTTCTGTACAAAAAGCCTAGATAAACCCCAAAATCTGATTATGTAGATTATTCTCTCACGTCACACTTTGATACTCTTATGCATTTCAAGGCTTCTAACATGCCTTTCAGAGAGAAGGGCCCTCAACAGAGAGCTAGGAAAAAGGGGGGGAAAAAGTAGATTTATCCTATCATTCAGCAAGCCACCACAGCCCCAGCAGGAAGGTGGGGGAGCCTGGCACTCTGCCACAAGAGAAAGCCCAAGGAAAGCTGTTCTCTTTTAAGCCAGCCATATGGAAATGAAGCCTTGAGCTGCAGCATGGTGAAAGCTGCTCTTACAGCAGCCTTGCTCTACTTGTAGAGTAGATCTGCTACACACAGGCAAGAAGAGAGTGGAGTGTGTGGGCTCATTGAGCCTACAGAGGAATTAGGGTAAACAGCAAGTTCCTCTGAAAATAGAGCTGGTGATCCAAAAGGGGAAAACGTAAACATGCAGATAAACCATGCAACACCATCAGCTCATTTGGAGCATGCAGAGCTCACCAAGATAAGTGGTGATGGATGGGGTCATCCACAGGGACCTGGACAAGCTCGAGCACTGGGTCTGTGGGAATCTCATGAGGTTTAACAAGACCAAGTGCTGGTGCTGCACTTGGGTGGGTGCAGGCAACCCCCAGAATGAATCCAGGCTGGGATGGAGCAGCCCTGGGAGAAGGACTTGGGGGTGCAGGTGGGTGGGAGCTGGACCTGCCCCAGCCCTGAACCTGCCATACCCTGGGCTGATCCCCCAGTGTGGCAGCAAGGGAGGGAAGAATTCTGCCCCACCTGCAGAGCTGCCCCCAGCCCTGGGCTCCAATAGCAGATGTGGAATTGCTGGAATGAGTCCAGAGGAGGCCACAGAGATGATGAGAGGTCTGGAGCACCTCTGCTACAGGGAAAGGCTGGGAGAAATGGGATAGTTCATCCGGAAAAGAAAAGGCTTTGGGTAACCAAATCGTGGCCTTCCAGTATCAAAAGGAGCCTACAAGAAAGATTTTAGCAGTACCTGGATGGCAGAATGAAGTTCAGAGTCACATTAAATTCTGAAAATCTTTGGAAGAAAGCTTTGTGTCTTTTCTAGTGAGTCACTGGTCTATTACTATTGCCAAAGGAAAGAAAGGGTAAGCAAAGCACTGCTGTTACCCAGGACTACCTAAATAGTTGTGGGTTTGGTAACCAAGGGGAGATACAGCTGCACTGCAGGGGCTGCACTACAGCACAGCAAAAACTAGCTCTGTCCCAGTGGCCACCCTGTCTGCACAAGCACTCAACCCTAACCCTATTGCCAGCCTCATAAATCTCAGATAAAAGAGATGTCTCTGTGGTAAGATGCTGGCTGAAGCACAGGGCCCCACACTGAGGGTCTACTTCAAGCACCATGGAAAAGCTGAGCCAGCCACTTCTGTGCTCCACCTTCTTCTGGTTCAAAGGGAGCAAAAAATATTCCTTCACTGTAAGGTGAGAGCCATTAGTAACTGCAGGGACTAATTGTACCCATAGTGGTCTGAAAAAATGGGACTGCAGAGTAGGTATTGCACTACCCTAAAAGATATAAACAAAGTTTTGCCCCGATTTTGTTTCCTTTTGTAGGTACTTTCCATTCCCTCCAAGCCATCAAAGTTTCCATCAAGTCATTTTTAGCAGATCAAAGTGACCTAAGCCTGATACTGCTACTCAGTGCATTTTTAAACTGATTTATTTACCAAAAGCTGCCTAAAATATGCAGAGTTCAACTTGAACGTGTTAGACTTGGCAAAAAGCCACCCTATTCTCTACTGAAGGCAGGAGTGCTACAGAAAGTAAATACCATCCTATTCTTTCCAGGTTTCTGTTAATCCCTTAGAAAAAAAATTAGTCAAATAAAAAAAAAATGTATTTGACAGTCATTTTCATACCATGAAATACAGTAACACTTGAGCTGCACTAAGGATTAAAACATGTATTGCCAGGGACAGCTTAGAGCACAGTTACACAACCAAAATAAGAATATAATGAAGTAAGAGTATGGTGCCTACAGGATTCTCACAACCCTGTTTAGTATTTGCTTCCTGCACCACACCAAAGACATTTCCAACTGGCCTTCAGCTATCACAATCCCTTGTTGATTAAAGGCTCCTATTTTAAGCGGAATTTGGCACTGATTTCACTGGCTTCCTCCTTGTACCCCTCACCTCTTCCCTTTGATTGTTACTCCAGAAAGAAACAGGAGTATAATTCCTGCCTTTTCACTGAGTGTGTTCACTCTTTAAACTCCTTGGTCCTCCCCTCTATTCAGCCCTTGCTCCGCGGAGCTCACCCGCACAGAGACTGAACCATCAGTGCCTTTGCTGCTGCTTTCTCATCTTCCCACGCTGCGGGCTGCTATTGCATTTCCCTGGCTGACTCCACCTCTCCTCTTCCCACTCTCTTTCCTCTTTAGATTCACTTCAAGGCCAGCTTCCCTTCCTTGCTGCTGGGCTCACACAGCTGGGAGTGTAGTAAAGCAGGGGGAGGGGAGCGGAGCAGGGAGCTTTTATTCAGCAACGCTTCCTTAACCAAGCAGCTGCTTTGAAGCCCCGAGGTCCAATTTCAACTACTGAAGTTGCCAGTAATAAAAAACAGCTAAATATAACACTGCTTTCAAAAGGCAGGTTTGAGATGGGGGACTCCACTGTTAAAGCTCTCCAGCTGAAATATGATCAGAATCTGTAAATACACAACTTAGATGTAACAGCCAGTAAACACTTGCTGGAATGACTGTTTGGAATCACAGAATGGGTTGGGTTGGAAGGGACCTTAGAGCTCATCTCGGTCCATGGGCAGGGACACCTTCCACTGTCCCAGGTTGCTCCAAGCCCTGACAAACCTGGAAGACTTCCAGGGATCCAAGGGCAGCCAAGCTTCTCTGGGCAACCTGTGCCAGGGCCTCAGCATCCTCACAGGGAAGAATTCTGTTGCTCCTATGATAGCTAAATAGAAATCAAGGCCTTGAGGAAGGCAAATTTACAGCAATGCAGTGGAGACCACAGGTTAAACTGATGGCAAAGGAAGCAGGAACCAAGAGCCTTGACAAACAAAGCTTCATTCTCTGCATGAAAAAGAAATGTTCCATTGATCTTGGTAGTCTGTTTAGATGTGTAAAAGTTACCCAGAGCAAAGCCTGAAAGGTGGTGGTAAGAAAGCTGTTAAGGGATAGGATGAGTGGCACAAAAAAAATCACACCAGTGGTACTGTCACTGCAAAGACCAGACTCTGCTCTGCAAAGAAAGCTGGGCTGCCATATCTTAGGCATCTACAAAATCACACCTCCAGGTCACCAGAGCCAAAATAACCCACTGAGAAAAAAAAACCCAAACAGGAATAACAAGACTAAAAACAGCAGTGTTTGAGTTTACACTTTTGGACAATAGTATTTTCCACCCATTCATTTAGCTAGAACAAATTCTCATCCTTCCCAGTGTCTGAATTTCAAATTTCTTGTGGTCATTTTTTCCTGTAGCACTCTTCCCCTGCTGCCCTTTCCCTAATTATTTCCTCATAAAACAAATGCATTTTCCCCCATCACTGCAATGCACACCACTCACGAAATCTATATTCAGTAGTTCTCACTCTCTCCCCCTCTTTCCCTGTCCTTTTCTGAGATGTCTGTGCATGAAAATATCCTTAAAACCATATCCCAGCTGCATTGGAAACAATACTTTTTGCACAACGTGGTTTGGGGTGGGGTTTTTTTCGTTGTTATTCCTAATAATTACCATGGCTGTAAATGAAAGGCACAATTTCATTCCTTTTCCAAAGAGACTGAAGGATGGGGAGAGAGGTGATCCTGCCTCTCTACCCAATAGTAGGGAAGCTACACCTGGAGGAGTGTTGTTAAATGTGGGCTCCCCCTGTACAAGATATGGATTTACAGGAGAAATCCAGCAAAGCACCAAAAGAGGATGAAGGGACTGGAGCATCTTTCACATGAGTTTGAGAGAGCAGGGACTGCTCAGCCTGGAGAAAAGGCTCAGGGATGGTAATATCCATGTGCCCAGGTACCTGATGGGAGGGAATGAAGCACAAACACACACATGAAATTCCATCTGAGCACAAGAAAACCCTTTTTGACCATGAGACTGGTCACACACTGGAACAGGTCCTCCAGAGAGGTCATGGAGTCTCCAGCTGTGGGGATATTCAGATCCCAGCTGGGCAGTCTGCTCTCAGTGACCCTGCTGCTGCAGTAGGGTTGGGCTGGGTCATCCCTTCCAGCCTAAACAACACAAGTTCAAAGTGAGGATATCAGAGATGAGATAAAACCCATATAGTGACACTGCCCCACCAGTTACAACCATGGCTCTGAGGTAGGACCAAGGCTGCAATCAAGTTCATGCAGGAAGTGGTCCTACAATTGCCTTCATTCCCTGACCAGGGAACAGCGGGCAAGTCTCACCCAAGCCCTTTCTGGAACATATAGAAATGCCAATAACATGGAGTTTATCTTCTCCTCCGTGGAAGGGAATGTTGATTATCTGCAGCTTTTGATGTGCATTTCTCAGAGCTCAAATACATCCCTCCTCAAAGAAATGGGTAAGTCAGCTTGCCTGGAGCAGAATCTGGATCAGCTTTGGACATGTGTGTGTGGATAACAGAGATGATGTTGCACTCTGGGTGTTTTGGGTTGTATAGCCAAGAGATTTGTATTCTATTTCATCTGTTGTAAAAGCAGATATTTCTTTATCTCTTGTAACTCCAGGGAGGAAGGGGTGAATGCCTTCTGATAATGGGCCAGCTGTTAAAACTAGCTGGGGCAGTGTTTCTTACCTCCTTCACCACCCATCCATCCTCCAGGGAGATATCTGCTGATAATGGGCCATGAAGGCTCACCAATGACATGACACATGACATCATCCCATTGGGAGATGCTCCACCCAGTGCAGGGGGAGCCAACCGTTCCTACCTGGATAAAAACTGAGACTCAGGCACAGCAGTGATCTGGTTTTTTTCACCAGAGGAAGACCAGACCCATCTCACCACCACTGGACTTTCCCTCCTCCATTATCTGTACCCCACAGAACCTCATCCAGGATTTATTTGGGCTGCTTCCAACACCCTGACCAAGAGGGTGTCAGGTGGTATCCCTGACTCTGTCAGGATTTTTTCCAGGACTTCTGTTTTGCTTGTCTTTGTACTACTGCATTTGTATTTTGTTTTGTTGTTGTTTTCATTCCTATTGAAGAACTGTTACTCCTATTCCCATATTTTTGCCTGAAAGCCCCTAATTGCAAAATTATAATAATTCAGAGGGGAGGGGGATGACATTCTCAATTCCAAGGGAAGCTCTAGCTCTCCCTGGCAGACAACTTTCAAAACCAAGTGTCTTTCAAAACCGAGACACTGGCTCAATTCATAAAAAACATGATGAAATGTCCAGAAAAGATGCTGGCCACTTACCCTTGTTTGAAGAGTGAAGATTTTATGCATCTGTAGGACAAATCCTTTTTCACCCCTCTTTGTTTCCAAAAGCTGCCTGTGGCTGGCTCAGCTCTCCAGCTAAGCAATGATGGATCTATGCCAGATGCCACAGCAAGTAAGCTCAGCACCTGACTTAACTGCAGCTTCCTAAATGCAGGGGATCTGACACTTCCAGGGGGTCTAATTTTATTTCCCGAGTCTCATCTTAGATGTCCTGACTGGTAGCTCTGACCACAGCTGTGTTCTCACACCAGTCACTGCACACCTTGAGTCAGGAGAGCTCACTGAGCTCCTTTTTTAAAGCTGAACAGAGCACAAAAAACATCCCCTTTTACTCAGAGCTGAAATTAAGGCCTTTGTATGCAGTCACAAAATGCAGTCGACTGACTCACAGCTGAATGAAAAAATAAAACCAAATTGGTTTTAAATCACACTTTAAACTCACTTTTCCCCCAGGAAAGGTTTAAGAACAAAAATTGGACTAATAATACCTCAGAAAACTTCAAGGTAAACAAAAGTTTATTTGTGAGGAACAGAACAAAAATGGGGTTTGCTGCTGCCAGACACCTCCTTTCCTAGTGTGAGACTAACAAAGGCCTGACAACACTAAGCTGCCAACAAAGACAACTCCTCTTCACAACCCTTACATAAACTCCATAAATCCAAATTATTAATTGCACCCAGAAGATAACACTGAAGTTTGTACAGCATTGGAACAGGCTGCCCAGGACAGGAATGGAGTCACCATCCCTGGAAGGGCTCAAACCCCATGTGGATGTGGCACTTGAGGACATGGTTTAGCAGTGGACATGGTGCTGGGCTGATGGCTGGACTTGATCTGAAAGGTCTTTTGCAACCTTCAGAATTCTATGATTCCGTGGCCATCAGAGGAACCTGCAGAGAAGGGCTTGTGCTTCTCACCTCCTCAGTGATCTCTCCTCCTCCACAATCTTCAGTTCACCTGTCAGGAGCCCACAAGCACAGACACCTTTGGGCTCAAAGCCCTTGAAGATGTGATGGTATAGAAACACATCCCTTTTCAGGTAGAGGATGATGAATGGTTTTGGAGCCACCCCAACCAGAGGCTTGGCTTTATATAAAGCTTCTGCAGGAAACCCCGGCAAGAGGGAAAGTAAGGGAAATTATATTACAGCAAATCATAGAATCCCAGACTGTGTTGGGTTGGAAAGGACCTTAAAGCTCATCTCATTCCACCCCCTGCCAGGGCAGGGACACCTTCCACTAGATCAGTTTGCTACAAGCCCTGTCCAATCTTGAACACTTGAAGGGATGAGGAGTCCCCAGCCTCCCTGGGCAACAGCAAAATGGGTTAAGTGTCAAGGGAATGCCCCAACAAGGATGTATTATCCAGCAAGGACCAAGTTAAACCCCAAGTCACAGACTCCCACTCAAATACTTTGGAGTTCCAGCAGTCCCCATAGGGACAGGACAATGTCACCTTGCTGGGGAAGGCTGGAAGGACCACCTTTCCTCACTCTGCAAGCAGTAGCCACTCTTAAAGCCTTGATATGTTGCTGAGTCTAGAAATAGGAGAGTCAGCTTGTCTTCTGTTCTGCCCATTTCTGCGCAGAGCTTGAAAGATTTATTCCGTGCAATAATGAGCACAACCACAGCCCTTACTTCTTTCTTGGCAGCTTTATTAAAACATTGCATTGCATGATTAAGTTAAACCACTTCATGTCAAGATTTACACCAACCCTAAAATAAGTAATTTTGCTATGTATGACTTTTTCTTTACTAAGCTGGGGGGAAATGCTCCGTAACCTCTAAACAAAGCTGCAGTTAAGAGCTCAGTGCTCACAGCCTCTGAAAAACAGAAGTCTGGCATCCGCAAGAGATGGCTCTATCTAGAGGTCTGGGAAAGCCATATCATAACAGATTTATTTCTGAAAAGATTATCTGACAAACACTGACAGCTTCTCAACTCGGCTGCCTAACTGAGCCCTGCTCTCTGCTCCTTCCTGCCCACCTCCACTACAGGCAGCAGCAAGAGCAGGACAATACCACAGCCCCACTCTACAGTCTTGCCTCAGAAGTGTCCGTTCCTAGCCACAGAAATCCAAACCCAACCAGGTTTTTGGCTTCAGTATGATCATGGAATTCTTGGCTAGACAAACTTAAGCCTAGTTCCTGAGGCAAGTGCTGACGGGACATTCCAGGTATCCGAAAGTCAAGCATTGGCAGCTGGCACTTGGCTCTTCTCTGCATCAAAGGGACCAGCAAAGTGAAACACTAACGGCCAAGGCAAAGACAACTTGTTATTGGAACTTGTTGGATTATTGCACTGCCAGTCCCTTGAGTTCCCATGTGATTATTTTACAAGCTAAAACACCCAGGCAGCAATAATTCTCTGAAAACAAACAGAGAAGCCTAGACTCAGCATGAGGAAATGACTTGTTTTCTTAGGCAGTTTTTAAAGGTACAGTCCACCTCTTGCAGGGATCTTTTCTCCACCCCCCTCCTTGTGCACAACTCCCTGCAGTTCAGAAGCTCAAGCTGTACTTGTGGATATCTCTGCTGAAGACGTTTCAGGATACTTCACACAGGCAAGACTTTGCTCCTGCCACAAACATGGAAACAAAGCTTTGAAGTTACAGTTGAAAGACACAGTTTAAAGACACACCTGAAGTTTTACTGAGCAAAGAAACTTCCAATAAGGAAAGGAATAACCACAAATATTAGTTAGTGATTAACTTATTCAGAAGACAAAGGAACCTTGTTTGTGTGTGGAGTATCCGCCAAAGCAAGAAACCTAACGAGATCATGTCGGTCCATTCTCACTGCAGAATTCCAGCAGAATTCACACAAATGAGGCTGAAGCACCTTTTACCATCATTCCTAAATAGCAAAATATTTAGCTTACTTTCAGAAATAGCATGTCCTCCGTGGCACCTATATCCAACTCTTTCCCCCTCAGTGCACAAATTAAATAGCTGAGAGTTGTTTGCATCAGGTGTTTTATCATTTCAGCAATGCCATACTCACAGCACAGAGAGGTGGAACAGCTGGAGGATCACAGGAGACGGAAATCACAGCTCCTGGTGGCCAATTTCCTCAGGTTCCAAACACTGCAGGAGGTGCAGTGCCTCTCCCAGGAGCGCATTCCTGAGGAAAGCAGGCAAAAACAAACCACAGATTTCAATAAAACAGCCTAAACCCCTACAAGGCATTTTGCAATCTTACAGCATTCAGGCTCAGAGCAGGATGTGTACCTGCCTTAAAGCATCTTCTGGTAGGGTCAGTGGATTATGACAAAACCCTGCAGCACAGAGTCACAGGCAGCCTGGCACATGGCCAGGGGGCCCTCCAGCAGCATCCTAGGACAGCTGGCACACAAAGCCCATCCTGAGATTCTTGTGTAGCACAGGGGGCAAGTCAAGACTCTGGGAAGCCAGATCCAGATTTGAGGACTTGCAGCTTCCCCTCTTCTCTTCTTATCCCTACCCAAATTACAGCCCCACACTGCACTTCAGCCTCATTTATAGCCTTGTGAGGAACGAGGCACAGCTGGGGCAGAGCCTGTGCCCTCACAGCTGCCTTCACCCAAACAGCTGCACCTGAAGGATCCCTGCAGTAGCACAAAGAGCCATCACATTCACTGTGGCTCCAGCAGAGGGGTACCAAGAGATAAGGGGAGATTGATAAACAGAGCACCTGCCACAACCACGGCAAGGGGACCCAGGGCAACTTTAGGTGGGTTATTTTGTTTGAGCCTCTACTCCACAGCTGTAGAACAGCCTGGCAGCAGTCTAGGGCCTGAGGAAATGGCTGGAGCTGTGTCAGGGCAGGGTCAGGCTGGAGATCAGGGAAAGGTTCTTCTTCCAGAGGGTGCTGGGCACTGCCCAGGCTCCCAAGGGAACGGGCACAACCCCAAGGCTGCCAGTGCTCCAGGAGTGTTTGGACAACAACCCTAGGGATGCACAGAGTGGGATTGTTGGGATGTCTGTGCAGGGCCAGGGGTTGGACCAATGGTCCTGGTGGGTCCCTTCCAGCTCAGGATATTCTGTGATTCTATGGTTTGTTGACACACAAGCTTTGTGAGCACAACACAAATCAGCACCATCATATAAAAAGAGAATTCTGCCTTTCAGACCTACTCTGCTCTTGACAACGACCTCCTATCTTAAGTTTTTGATAGCTGAGATTCCAAGAAGAGCTCATGACGTGCTATCCTTGGGATTACACTGAGCTACGATAATAACTTTTATTTATATTAAATTCCCAAAGAGCAGCCCTACTGCAAGTTTCTTTTTATAGCTGATCAAATTAAACATGTATGACCTGTCACCCTGTAGTCAGTCTCAGCGTTATCTCTTTGCTGAGAAATACAATGGAGAACAACAACATTCTCTCTTCCACAGCTAAATAATTTTTAATCACCTTAGCCACAGAACCCCTATTGGTAATCTGTCCTCTGGGCCCTCCTCGTTCTTAGAGCAGAGGCTGATAGAGAATTCAATTAATGTGTCCCCTAAGGACACCACATTCAATCACACTAAGTGAGGAAAAGCATGCTCAGATGGAAAAGGAACTCCAGCTCCAAACTTCCAGTGGAAAGTCTCTGTCCCAGTGGGCAGAATACCACTAGTCTCATGAAGTAAGGAAGGGCTTTGGGTTTCTGACTTGGCAACAAAAAGCTTTGTTGCTGCTGAATTTTCTCTCTTTTTAGGATGATCTGCCATCTTAATCCAGGGAAACCCAAAGGAGTTCTCAGGGTCAAACCTTCAGAAGATCAGTGTTGGGTCTGTTGAGCTGATTTGATTTTCCCCATCTGTTGAAGAATATGTAAATTCTATATGCCACCACTTCCACTGCTCAGGTGCCTAAAACATTATCCAGTTAGGAGAGTAAAAAACATGGATTAAATCCCAGCCCTTTTTGCAGGGCAAAATTATCAAAGGAAAGACGTATTCTGTCTAAGGCTTTGCCTAGTTGGAACTTTCTGCTGTAGTATTTATCATGGAGCCACAGAATCACAGAATAGCCTGAATCAGAGGGGACCCACAAGGATCATTGAATCCAACTTCTGGCCCTGCACAGGACACCCCACAATCCCACCCTGTGCCTGAGAGTGTTGTCCAAATGCTCCTTGGGCTCTGACATGCTTGGGACTATGACCACTGCCTGACCATCAGGCCAGAACATCATCTGGGGAAAGAACTTTTCCCTAATATTCTGCCTAAACCTGCCCTGACACAGCTCTAGCCACTTATCTCAGCTTCCCCACATCATCTTCAAACAGAGTATTGTGTCCCAGTCACACAGACCTTGAACAAAACCAACCATTGTCTCACTCAAGCAGGGTAAAGTGTGAAGAATTTCAAGCTCCCCACGCATGGTCAAAAATGGTCGAAACCATCTCAAGCAGAGAACAAATCTGCAGCTCTAAGTGTATTTGCTCTCCATTTCACACATATCATGGGTTGGACCTAGATGATCCTTAAAGTCCCTTCAAGCCCAAACCATTCCATGATTCTATGATCAATTCTTTTCCATTGGACCTGAAGGCATTCTGCAACTCCAGAGGACTAAAGCTTCAAAAGCATGCATTTAAAATACATTTCCCACACATCCTGTCACACCAACCTAAAATATGCAAAAGCTGGGTAGAAACCCATCCTGTTGTCAGCAGCTTCAATGCTGCATAAACACACGCAGGGACAACTGCTGAGTCACAGCAGCAGCACAAGATTATCCAAGGTTTGAAAAATCTGGATTTCAGAACAGAAACCGCTGTGTTGCTGTCAGTTAGAGGCGAAACAAAACACAGCATTGAGGGAGGGGGGGGAGAAAACAAAGCCAAACTGTTGGCTATGTTGGGTAACTTTTCCAGTCTTCCCAGCTTGTGATAGTGGCAGATGGCCCAGTCTGTAAATTAGCAGTTACCAGATGGGCCCCCTAAGTAGCTTTACTGCAGTAAATTGATTTGTTCGTGGATTTGGTATTAAAATGTCCTTCACTGTCTGGGTAGAGTTTGGCCACAGAGCTGCAAATTCCACTTGATTGCAGGGAAGGCCAAAACCCCAAACATTCCTTTTAGGAAGCTATTTCCACATGTGGTGGTTACTGGTGAGTCCCAGTGACCAGTCAGGTAGGTGTACTGGAGGTACTTGGCTCTGCCAGAGAGGCCAGAGCAGATTCAAGATTTGGATGATGCTTGTGGATCCCTTCAAACTGAGGATATTCTATGGCTCTGTCAATAAATTCTGGCCATAGGTGACAAATACAGACAACTTTGCAGTGAGGAGCTGGGAAAGGACACCGTGACCTAGGGAAATATCTGTTGGGTTAACACAACTATTTCAGGACACAATTCTCATTGTGGCTGAAAATAGGGAAGGAATGCAGCCTATCAGACACTTCAATGCCATCCATCTCTCTCCTTCTTCCCTCTATACCCTTTGCATGTCCTCCAACCATTTTCACAGAATCACGGAATTCCTCTGGAAAATTGTCCAGTCCAACCCCCTGGGTCACCTAGACCTGGTGACATAGCAGTGCATCCAGGTGGGTTTGGGATGCTTCCAGAGAAGGAGACTCCACAGTCTCCCTGGGCAGCTGTTCCAATGCTCTGCCATCCTCAATGAACAGAAGTTCTTCCTTATGTTGAGGTGGAACTTCTTGTGGTTTAGTTTATGGCCATTGCTCCTCGTCCTGCCACTGGGCACCACTGAAAAGAGTCTGGCACCCACCTTGGAGAGATTTGTATGGATTGATGAGATCCACTCTCAGTCTTCTCCAAACTAAACAGGCCCAGCTGATGCAGCTTCTCCTCATCAGAGAGGTGCTCCAGACCCCTCATCATCTTTGTGGCTGCTGCTGAACCCTCTCCAGTAGCTCCTTGTCTTTCCTGAACTGTGGAGACCAGAACTGAACACAACACTCTCAGTCTGGCCCCAACAATTCTGCTGGAGGTGCTGATGAACCACATTTGCGGATTTGGGCCCTTCTCTGTCTCGTGCTGCTCAGCCTGTAGCAGTATGTGCTGCCTTGCTGTCCAGGGTGAACTTTTGGTGCTGAAAGGCATCTTTATTTTGTACTACTAACCAGGATTTCTACTCCTGTGTCAATATCTCAAAGAGGATGGAATTACTGGAAAGAAAAGAAAGTCAATATGTTATTTTCCTCCATTTCATGGCAGAGGCTGATAGCCAGCATTCTCTAGCTTTGGTTGTTATCCCTCCAGACCTCTGCTCAAGTAAGAGGAAATTGTCTCAGCAGTAGTGAGCCGGAAGCTAGAGATTGACATTTATTGAAGTGAAATACTCCACATTCCTTAGATTTCTTAATAAACCCACAAGTGTTTCCATCTTCCTAGAGCTTCTTTGGCATGTCCTGGCATAATATCCCGTAAGACTCAGTCCCAAAAGCCTTTGCATACATTTTAGTTTGTGTCAAAGGCTGGCAAACTATGACTTAATCCTCCCAGTGGTCCTCTGCAGCTGCAAGGGCTGTAAAGTCACCAGGGAGGAGTGACAAACAAAAAGAAATTACTCAGATTTCTGCAAGAGTACTGTCACATGATGGTTTATAGTTCTAATATCTGGATATTAGATATATAGCTGGCAAAACAAACCAAACAGTTTTCCTCCTCAAGCCTGGAGAATTAAATCATTTGTCAGCCTGAGAGCTCATATTTCTTCAAGTTATGTTGCTGATTACAATGAGCAATGGAGCATTGTTCCATCTCCCTTTGTTGTTCCATGTCCATTTCTCCCATTGTTTCAAAAGAACTCCAAGTTAGGTCCCCTACCACAGGTATAAGTACATGCTATTGTTCCTAATTATTATTAACTTGACTCAAACATCTTCACATGCCCACTTGGTCCTTAATCCAACACTAAATGATCAAAACCTAATCCTGAAAATGGAAAGAGCACCAATGGCTGGACATCAATGGCTGTGATTAAGATACTTTCTGCCTCAGTACTTAGTGAATGTATCTGGCCTTGAGACAGGCAGCATCCAAACCCAAAGTGCAGTGCTTCAAACCATTACTGCTGAATTTTATGGTTTTCTGCTGGAAAAGAGGCAACAAGGCCATTTCTAAACCAAGTTTTTACAGGGGAATGTGCGGTTTAAAGGGCTTTGTGCTCTAGCTGATGAGACTGTTCAAATTCAGCGAGCTGTAACTGTTACACACAAGCTAACACACAACTATTATTCTTCAAAAGAGCCTGGTTTACAACACTATCAGTCCAAGGAAACCATGGGGTGCAAAGCCTGTTGCATGGAGAGCTGGAGGAAGTAAACCCTGGGCTCAAGGGAGTGCTGGAATGACAAGCAGCTCTCTCCCTCTTCTCCTTCAGCACTTCACCCAGTGTCTGGATCTCTGGCACGTCACATTTTCCCCAGAGAACTACTTGTTTCCTTTACTATCCCACCAAGCAGCATCCTACCCTGAGAACCAAGACAGATATTCCTACTGGAATGCAAAACAATCTGGCATTTTTCAGAAGAAGGTTTATTGTTGGAGCTTCATTTCCTGTTGGTCATTCTTCCTTCTCTAACTCTCCTCCACTGAATCTCAGTTTGTCTTCAGATTTTACCCATGACCTGGGCTGACCTGCCTTTTAACCTCTGTCTCTCAAGCTGCTTGATAGTCCTGTCCTCCTGTTCCCAAAATTCAGGCCTCTTGGCAGTGAAGCACAGAAATTTGCATTTAACAATTTAAATAGGAGCAACGGAAGGCCATGTTCCAGGAAATATGTCTCTGCTGCTTGGGGCCCTGTCCCCATCCTCATACAGATGAGACTGCCTGCACTGCTCCTCCAACTACACCTCAGCTCTCTGCTGCCTTCCAGACCATCAGTGTCTTTTCCATGGAAGCCTGAACTGATTTTCGGAGATACTTTTGCCAGTCAAGTGGCTTTTTTTGTGTGCTTTTATCAACCTGCCCTGGTAGCTGGGGAGGGCAAGCAGCGAGGGGACACGTTCCAGACCTTCCTCATTGAAATAAGGTTCTGTTTATCAATAAATAACTGGTATGGGGTGAAAATAATCAATTACTTTTCAAAAAGAAAAGGTTACCCTTTAGAACCAATCTGCTGTGCAATTGTGCACTGCAGTGCAATTTATCCCACCTCACTACTAGCAACTGCCTTTTGCTTCCTCCCTCTTCCCAGACACCAAAATCCCAGTATGCCCTTTCCAGCTGTTTTCAGTCATTAATTCCTTCCAGTTCAAGTCCTTCCTGAAGAGACTGAAGCAAAAACCTATTGCTAAGTTTGCAGTCTAACCTGAGCACTTGGCTTAATCTCATTTTGGTGTCTTCCCTTCATTTACCATCCATTCCACTTTTTTAGTGGCTTCACCCTTGCACCTCCCATTCCTTCTCTGTGTCTGAGATTGTGGCTCGCCTGTCTTGAGAGCAAGGACAACACATTCATCCTCCTGTTCCCTGTTTTGTTCTTGGCAAAACCCTTCCTCTCTGCATACTGCACCATACAGTATTGTGGGACTTTAGTCCTTAGAAGTACTTTATCACTAGAAATCCACAAAGGCAATCCCTTATACACATTCCCAGGATGCACAGACTCGCATTGGAAAGTTGTACTTCACCCTTTGTTGCACTTTGAAGTGTGAGTGCCAAAAGGTACACAGGGAAGTGCTGTCTTCTTCACCCTCATCCTCCTGCAGTGGGTATGAAATATTGGAAAGCAGGCTTCAGCTTTTGCCAGGTTTTGTGCATTTTCTTTCTTTATTCTTCACATTTGACCTAGGCAGGTCAAACAGCTGGACAGCTGCTGGGCTGTTATTTATGCCAAGAGTGAGGGCTGTACAGACTCAGGCAGTTCATGCACTTGACTGATAAAGTGCATCACCAGAGCAGGTTACACAAGCACGTCTAGAAAGCCACATATTGTGCACAGACGGGTAATGAAATAAAAATAGCTGAACGCTGGGACTAGGAACTGGACCAGTAGGGTCACCCTAACCTGACTTGTTCATGCCTCAGCAGCTTCTCTGAAGCCCATCCAGAGAGCCTGGGCTGTAACAAAGCCCCTTGAGGGATGCAGCAGCAGCCAGCAGTTCTGTGTGTGCACTGAGAGCCCTCCTGCAGTGCAGAACAAGAGGGTCTGACAGGTCACTGTAGAATCACAGAATGGTTTGGGTTGGAAAGGACCTTAAAGCTCATCTCATTCCACCCCCTGCCATGGGCAGGGACACCTTCCACTATCCCAGGTTGCTCCAAACCCTGTCCAGCCTGGCCCTGGACACTTCCAGGGAGCAGACAGCCACAGCTTCTCTGGGCAACTTTACCTTCTGTCTGCTTTTACACGTACTTTTATGCAATCTGAACTGACAATAAAAAGCTTTTCTTCTTTTCTCTGGCCACCAGCTCAAACTACTTCAAGCTTGGGACAAACCATTTTATTTTCTCATACTTCATGGAATCACAGATTCAATTAGGTTGGAAAAGACCTCCAAGATCACTGAGTCCAACCTGTGTGGTGTGACTGATCCCACCCCCTGTCACCCAGACCAGAGCCCTGAGTGCCATATCCAGGCCTTTCTTGCACATCTCCAGGGATGGGGGCTCCACACTGCCCTGGGCAGCCCCTGCCAAGGCCTGAACACTCCTTCTGTGAAGGAATTTCTCTTGATGTCCAACCTGCACACAGCCTGAGGCCATTCCCTCTCCTCCTGTCCTTGTTCCCTGGGAGCAGAGCCTGAATTCTCTCCCAGCTGTCCCCTCCTGTCAGGGAGTTGTGCAGAACCAGAAGGTCCCTCCTGAGCCTCCTTTTCTCCAGGCTTCCTGTCCCCCTGGCTGAAGCCAGCAATGCCTGGGAGGCTGGAAGCTCGCCAGCCACAGGCAGTCACTCTGTACACCATGTCCCAACCTTTGGCACAGCTTTGTCCTGCATGGCATCAGTGTCACTTGCACTAGTGAGAATGCTGGAGCTTATGCAAATTATCCCCAAGCTAATGCAGAACTGATCCCATGTAAATATTCATCAACTCACAGTATTTAGGAGTATAAAAAAAAAAGAGTAAAATATCTTACTCTTCCTGCACAACCTACAAAGTTCTTGATTCTTTTCTTTTAATGATAAAAAAAGGAACAAATGTAAATCAGTGCATTTCATCTCTGTGGAGGGAAGGGACAAAACATGAGTTATGAAAGTTATTATGAAGTTTGTAGTGTAATGAGAACTCTAGTAAATAGCTCAACTGTTCGGAGTTACATTTCAGCCCATCTTAGGGCACTTTTTCCTTTTTTCTTTTAACAGTGAAGAAATTAAGGCTTGAATAAAGCCTGGTTGAATGCTGAATTGATTCCCAGAGCCAAAGGACCAAATCTGCTCTTTGGTCAGGCACAGATTTGGCTCTGTGCTGTGATAGGGCACTGGGAGCTGTGTCTCAGCCCCCAAGTGCAGATGTTTAAGCACTCTCCACCAGTGATATACCCACACCAGTGCAAAAAGAGGTCTTTCCAGGGAAAAGATATAAAAGCTGCTGTGGAAGTACAAGGAAAGAGCAAGGACAAGCCCACACAGAGAGGTGGTGGTCATGAATCATCATATACACAGAACAGAGTATGGTTCTGTCATGTTGGAAAACTGATTTTTGTTACATTTTCCAGCTGCAGATCACTTGGAGACCTTTGAGTACAGAAGCCTTAGTCATGCAGCTTTGCACTTCAAAGCTTATTACTGATAATTGAGAAACACTTACTTAAAACTCTTATTCTATTCACCAAAGTGACATTTGCATGTCAGCTTTCCCTTTGGAGGATGAAGTTTTCCACACTGACCTTCCCTCAGACTGCAAATCTGCAACTAAAAGTTGAAATGTTGAGTTGAGAGTGGAGTAAGTATTAATCCTTAGCCATAGACACATGGCAAGTCCTGCTCATAGCAAGGAAAAGGGTTTGCATTACATTTAGTTACAAGTTTCCCACTTTTTCAAAGACCAGCTCAGCCATACAGAGCAAAGCTGCACAGCCAGGATTATACAGGGGCACTAAAGGTTTACCCTGCTAAGTCCAAGTAAGGAAAACTTATTACACGAGCTCACATGTTCCAGAAAAAGTGCTGCAAAACTCCCACTAGCTTCAACCAGCAACCTCTGCCACAGAAGCACAGGAGGGTCTTGACTCTGATGATCTGGAATCAACAAAGGATTTAGTTAGTGACTAGTTTTACTGGCACCCAATAATCAGTTTTCATTCATATTCTTTATCCACTTTAACTTGTGTGCATGCTCAGATTGGAACCCTGGCTCCATCCCCTTCCAGCAGAAAATATTCTTTCCATACTGTTTTCTTACAGCCTACAAATACTTAAGAGCCAATTTTATTAGGTTGCCCCTAACATCTGAAGTGCTGCTTTGGCTCCTGGAGAGCCCAGCTCCATTGTCAGCTAAGCAAACAATTACTTCTCTCCCTCAGAATATTGGGGCAGGCTTCAGGCAGCACTCTGTTGCAGCACACACCATCTTCTTCCACAGCATTTGAAAGCTGAACAACTTCTGCAGTGAAAAAGGGGGCAAACATCTGACTAAACTTCCAGTTCCAACTAAAAAAAAAGGAGCAAAAGCACATACAAACGTGGAATTGTAGAGAAGAATCAAAAAGAAGCATCAAAAGCAGCATGGGCAGCAGGGGAGGGGCAGATTCTGCCCCTCTGCCCTGCTCAGGTAAAATCCCCCTGCAGGGCTGCATCAAGCCCTGTGGTCCCAGCACAGGAAGGATGTGGAGCTGCTGGAGCCAGGCCAGAGGAGTCCACAAAGATGATCAGAAAGATGGGGCAGCTCTGCTGGGAGGAAGGCTGGGAGAGTTGGAGTTGTTCAGCCTGGAGAAGCTTCAAGGTGACTTAATTGTGGCCTTGCAGTGCCTGAAGGGAGCTTCAAGCGAGATACAGAGGGACTGTTCACAAGGGGCTGGAGTGCCAGGACAAGGGGAAATTGCTTCCTGCTGCCAGAGGGCAGGGCTAGATGGCATATTGGGATGAAATTCTTCCCTGTGAGGGTGGGGAGGCCTTGGCACAGGTAGCCCAGAGAAGCTGTGGCTGCCTCATCTCTAGAAATTTTCCAGGTTAGACAGGGCTTGGAGCAACCTGGGATAGTGCAAGGTGTCCCTGCTGGGGTTTAGCTTTAAGGTCACTTCCAGCCCAACCCATTCTGTGATTCTAGGATTTTGGAGGCACAGGATTTTTTGTTACATGAAACATTACTCCATATCACATAAAGCCAACAAGTTACCTAAGCTCCCAGACTTTTATCGCCAGATTTTTCATCCCTGATGGGTACTGGTTAAAAATCATCAGCTGTCAGTACAAGCCTGCTCCCTCAGATTGACTGATAACCAAGCATTTGCCCTTCAGCCATATTGATGTTCCTCTGCTGACAAGTAGCAGCAGGCAAGAGAGGAGCACTTGACATTTGTGCCCTGACTCCTCCTGCTTTGCACAACTCCTCCTCCTTTGCATGAAGTTGTGCAGCACCCTGGGAGCTCTGACAGGACAGATCTTGGAACGTGCTGTACATCCACATCCACTCAAAGCTTGAACTTCTCAGGGCAAATAATGGTAACTGGAGGTTACACTGAGATATTTCTCCCCTGCAGAAGACAGCTAAAGTATGGATTTATATTTAGTCACACTCTGTTTTTCATTAAAACCCAAACCAGTCTTAGTTTTCTTCTGTCAGATTGAGTACAAAATACTCCCTGCTTCTTCCAGGCAAAGTAGTCATGCTGCCAGATTTAAGCTTTTCTTAATCTTCTCTGGGAATGAATTATACTGAGGAACCACTTGAACTCCTCTGAAACTACAATTTCCTTGAGTGGCAAGCAGCCCAATTCTATAAAAAGTATCAGTATAAAGACAAATGTATTTGATGAAGGCTCCTGCTGATGTCAACATGAGACACCAGCAAGGATGATGGGTAAAAACCTGCCTGTGCAAAAGAAATAAAGCCAGTTCTGTGTGGGATGAGTGTAAAAAACCATGAAACGCTGCCAGCTCCTGAGTGCTGTTTGCATCAGTTTGGTTTTCCACATAAGGTATTGACATGCTTCATTTCAAAGTGATTTATAGCAGCATTAAAAATTCTTTCAGTGCTTTGTTTTGTTTGGAGCTTTTCATTATCAGGGTTGGCACAACATGCTTTTTGGGGGCTGACAGACATCTCCCTGCATTTAGGAGCTGGAGATGTTTGGGAACACCTGGTAGCAAGTTTCCTTTAGTCTTGAGGGAAAGAACCATTGGGAATGATATTAAGTAGGTAAATGAAGCTTTGGAGCTTTATTTCTCAGGCTGACCATCAGAGCATGTTTTGTCTGGAGTCAGGGAGCCATCAGGGCAGGAATCACACCAGGGCCTGCCTGTGACAAGGGCTGGTGATGGCAGGCTGTGCTTCCAGCTGCCCTTTCAGTTGTAAAATCATCTGCAGCTCCAGCTGCCCTTCTCTCTAACATCAGACTGATGGTCTGTTCATGCTCACACACACTGAAGGTGGCACATAGGCCTCAGTCTGCAACAAACCCCAAATAAATCTGATAAAAATGGATGCTTTACAGCCCAGAAATCTGGGGTTTCAGACTTTGGTCAACATTCCAGTGAATCTCATTGCAAACGGAGATATCTCAGGTTCCTCAACCACATTTTGAGAGGTTTGCTGGCATAAAACTCAGGCACTGCAGGGCAGGGTTTGGCTGAACTGCTGTGGTTTCATGAATCATGGTACTGCCTCATCAACCAAGAAGTCAAGTCAACCTCAGCTTCCCAAAAGATTGCTAAAATGCTGTTTAGCATTTTTAATAAAGGGAAAATACACTCTCAAGGACCCTGAGCAACCATTAGTAACACCCAGTGACAATAAATGAGTAACATTAGAGAGTTTTTGCTAAAGGAACTCAACTAATGGCTTTAACCACAGTAGAGAGAGGCTGCTGGGAGCTGGATTTCATGGGAGCCTGGTACTGGAATCTTCAGTGATTCTGCAACTAAAGCAGCCTAAGCACTGAGTGATAAACCCTATGAACTGAGTCAGCATTTATGGCTCCCTGTATGAGAGGAAAAAGGACACACACTAAATCACCCTTATTTTGACAATAATGAATGATGCAATGACATCTTAAACCTTGTAAGTCCAATGTGTTTCTTTACTTCAGCTTCAGGTAGAAGTTTTGTACCTGAGGGTGCCAGTACATTTAAAGTCAATCTCGTTTGAAACCCTCTTGGCATGACCTCCAGTGACCATCAGGTAACAAATGGTGATGTTGCACCTTGTAGAAAGAAAAACAACAATTAATATTACTCAAAATGAAAGCTCAACTTTTTTTCATATACTGGCACTGAAAGCTGCTCTAGAAGGGCAGCATGTCACAGAGCCAGTGCTCGATCTTGAGGCCTTTCTCAAAGTCAAACCTCACAGAGAAACCTAAAAACAGCCTGCAGTGGGCACAGACATACATACACACATACAAGCAGGGTGCTAAAACCAGAATTTAGATGAAAGAGTCAAGTTTTGCTTATTCACAAATGCCACCCAGGCTTGATGCTTCCTTCTCCTCATTTCTCACTGTGTCTCCTCTCTCCTCCTTTGCCATTCCCTGAAGGGCATCATCAGCCTCAGAACAGCAGAAACCATCACATCATCTGAGCTGCAGCTGCCACTCGTGGCTGCGTGGGAGCACTCCAGCAGCAGCCACACAGCCACATCCACACCAAGAGCTCTGACTGCAGGAAAGGACTCCAGCTCCTTTGCACACAACTTTCTGCAGAGAGATCCTTGCTACAGCAGCCCACAGATTCAGGTCCCAGCCCCGTGGCAGTGGCAGGAAGCAGGGAGGCTCTGCATGGCCATAAACCAAATAAAATCCATCTGGGCATAAGTTCATATTTATTAGCATTTCCAGTGCACAGTGCTACTTTAATTCCCCGATGGCTCCCAGGCTGCTGCATCTCACTGATGCATAAGCAGCCTTTCTGCTGCTATTATAAAACAAATTACCTCATGCATGAGTGGCCTTAATATCAGTTTATGCTCCAAGCTGTTCTTCTGTGCTGACATATGTACCCCCTGTTCACCCCGTGCTGCTGAAGGCAGATTGGCTTCTGAAACCACCCATCAGATAGAGGCAGGAAATGGATGATAAAATAGTGTGTACAGCATTAGCTCCAATGCATTTCCCATATTCTACTCCCTTTGCCGTGGTTTGCTGGTCAGTGTAAAAGGGGTTACTGGGTGAGCAATAGGGTTTCAACCCCTCTGTTTCTCCTCTGCCATCCCAATCTCACATGGCAGGAGTTTCTCTGCCTGTCACAGCTGCACAGCTCTCTCCCCATTAAGGCAGTGGTATCTGCAGTGATAAATTTTGACCTGAGCAGCACTGGACACCTCAATGAGTAAATAACCGTGTCATGGAAGCACCAGTCACTGAAATGAGAATATTATAAACAGAAATATTCCCTGTAAGCGGCTTGTGACTAAGCTCACTTTTGAGCTAATAACTTCCCATGGAGATGAACTCTGCAGGAAAGCTCACAGAGCTATAAATACTCGGAATTCATTAACAGATCTTTTTTGTTGCAAACATTCTTTTCTGGCAGCGCATCATGACACTGGTGCTCCCAACCCATTCTCCTTTCAAACGCTGCAATTGTTTAACCCCCAGATCCGGCCACTCTCAGAAATCTACAGGAAGAAAACATTGGGGCAGTTCTGAATATTAAGACCTTATTCCAGTGCCAAAGAAATAAAATAAAAAAAAGAAAAATATGACCAGGAACAGATCCTATGTCATGAGCAAGTCTAGAGTTTCCTACTCTTCATAACTTTTAATGTTTTGCTAATCCATGAAGGAAAAGATACATTTTAAGGGCTCTAAAATTGATTGTATTCTATGGGTTCTGAGGTAATGAGAATCGTGGATTTGTACTCAATTGCTGTACTTACTGCCTGCCCAGATGCATTTCCCAGCACTGCTCTGATGAGGAGTACAAACGCTGGCTGACCGGGATCACTGGAGCGGCAGATCCTACGCGGGGATATTTTTGTTTCCGTGCGGTTACCCAGCGTCAGGGCTGCACATCAACATTGGCCTTTTGAAAAGGCACTTGTGAATTGCAGCATTATTTGCATCCAAACAGTCTCTCAGTTGCAGTTGTTCTCTTGCAACCACACAGTGATGCTCCCTTGAGCAAGAGTTTAGTTTATGGTAGGCCAGCTTAAATCCTTTTAATTTCCTTACATAGACACAACCCGCAAGAGCCTAAGATTTATTTTCTTATGTTGCAAGCTAAAAGCAGAGCAGGCCAGTATCTTTTCACCTGGCTGGCAAACCACTGTTCAAAGTCACAGAGCAGTATTTTTTTGTTCCTGCTTATTTCTTTAATTCACTTACTGAAGGCTGGCACTGAGACTCAGCCCTGCTGCTCCTGTTGCCATGTAGGTGTTTGGCAACAGCCTCCACACAGGGATTGTGGTACAATATTAATGAGCTCTTTATCATGGAACTATTAAATCAGGAACTTCACAGATGCTTGACAGCAGGGCAAATTCATAGAATCCCAGAATCCCAGAATGGTTTGGGAAAGGACTTTAAAGCCTGTGTCATTCTCCCTGCCATGGGTAGGGATACCTTCCACTAGACCAGGTTGCTCCAAATCCTGCTCTCGCTTCAGCCCCTGAGAATAATTCTGGTACAAAGGGAGGGCAGGAGTTCAGCTATGCAAGCCAAACTCTACACGAGTCTCATGGCATCCTAATATTTGCCCTTTTGTTGCACAGCAAAATGTTTTCTACAGCTGTCTGCTCCAGACAAGACCAGCAGCTGTGGCTTGGCCATTTTCTCAGCTCAGGGAAACAACCTCGACTCTGTCTTGTCCCAGACTCTGTTTCAAGTCAGCAGGGCTTTTTCCAGCCAGCTCCATTCCTGCCTTCTAAATTTTAGCCCAGAAAGGCCAGTGCCCCAGAATTTTAACTTGATCACTTCAGTTTGATCAGGCAGTGTGCTGGCACGTAAAGAAGGACAAACTTCCAGATATCAGGCTGATTTTCAGGCATCTTCACTACAACTAAATAGGACACGTACTGTAACAGGACCTTTAAGACCTGACTTCCCTGGATGTAAAGGCATCAGCCAGTCCCAAGGCTGACAACCAGGAGAATCCTGGACTGCTGCAGGAAGGTAAATCACAGCAAGGAGAGCGAGCAGCACGCTCCAAGCCTCTGCTTTGTTGAGCTATTACTCACCAAGGAAAGAGCATAATTATTTTTCCACATTTTCATGAAGTGAAGAGAGGATTCCTCAGCCTTATCTAATGGCTCATGCCTGCCGTGAGCTCAATCACATGGACTACCAGGCCTCTGTTCCCTGTAAGACCTCTTCCTTTCACAGAGGCAAGTTATTTTAGGATTGTAGGGGTTGAGTGATGCCCATGTTTGCCTGTCACCACATGCGTGAGCACAACAGCGAGCTCACCAGGTTGCACTTACTCTGTACTCTCACTTTGCTTTGCAGAGGACTATCTACTCATTTAATTTCCAATTTAAATTTAATTTCAAACTCCTGCCGTTGTTTGCTCTCTCATGCCACTGCCCAGGCTTGCAGCAGTCATGCACAGGGCAGGTACTTTGGCAGATGTCTTGCTGCAATTGGTCACAGCTTCTCCTCCAGCCTCTAACTTAGCCTATCATCTTTGAATTTAACCAGCTTTTCCTCCTCCTGGAAAGGAAAAAAAGGTCTGTGCAAACAATCTGCTGTTGGAACAGCTAATTTTCAACACTAGTGTGGACAGGCTCTACAAAATTACCACGGCCTCATGTGCCTCTTGGTACCATGTACAATTATATTGATATTCCTTTTATATCCTCCCCTCACCAGCAGCCAACTGGTGGTACAACACACATGATTATCCTGATGTTTTCTGGTGATCCTTTCAGCAAATGTGTCTAAAGTAAACTCTGTCAATCTGGAGGCGCTGTAATTTGATTTGGACTGCACAATCACTCCTCATGTACATGAGGCACATGTTTTGTTTACATTATTCTACCTGCTCAGCACACAAACTGCAGATCAAAAGCAATTGAGGATGGAAAAGAGTCGATTGTTTCAGCTTCTAAAGATGGGGGTTTTCCCTAAAATTTGACTGCTGTTGGCTTTTGGTAAATCTCCTGGCTAAATTCCTGCTCAAGTGGTTCAGAACTCCAAGGGTGATGAGTTAGCCCAGCTGACTTGTACTTAACTTCCACCAACCCACTTTTATTCCCCATTCTTTTTGGCCCTTGGCTGAAGTTATTGAAGTGTCATTACTTGAATACTGAATTTTACTAAAAATTACTCCCAGTTTCAATAGCCTTCAGCTCGCAGCCAGCGCCTCACTGCAGCTATTGGCAACCTCTCTGTGCTAAATTCAATTTGTCTGTGCCTTTCAGATGTTCAAGATTTCACTTCTTAAATCCTGCTTGGCACCGAGGAGAGGAGGATGTTACAGACATTTCTCACTGAAGGTTTAGCTTCAACAAAAGCCCCAATTCTATGCATCTCTAATCAGGTTTTTGAAAACTATCTCTCAGAAGCGAGAAGCAGCTCTTTAAATTATCTCTTTTTTACAGTGTGAAGTTAATGAAAGTCCAAAATGTTCCCACTCATTTCATTATAGGAGCCTTCATTTACATTCCATTGAGCTGAATCATAACTAAGCCTTACCCCCACACTGAGCATGCAGCCTGCACAGTTTACATGTGTGTTGGTAAAAGGTGAAAAAAGCTTTTTTTTCAGACAAATTTCCTAATCCATTTCTCACAATCTCTTCCCCAAGAGTCCAGTTTTTACTGTGCCAGGCTAAAGGTAAAGGCTGATTCAGAATTACAGCTCAGAGAGACTCGGGCTAAATGCAGTCAAATCTAGCTTTTGAAATTATTGTTAGATTTTATGGGAAAATAGGCATAACTACCCACTACAATTTTTCAACTAAGTGTGGAAACACTTTGCAAAAGTGGATGTCTAACTCTGCATGATTTATAACTTTATTTTCGTCCAATAAAATCACAGAATCCTAGTCACAGACTGGTTTGGGTTGGGAGGGGCCTTAAATCCCATCTTGTCCATGGGCAGGGACACCTTCCACTATCCCAGGTTGCTCCAAGCCCTGTCCAGCCTGGCTTTGGACACTGCCAGGGATCCAGGGGCAGCCACAGCTGCTCTGGGCACCCTGTGCCAGGGGGTGCCCACCCTCACAGGAATGGATTTCTTCCCAATATCAAATCTAAATCAACTCTTTCAGCTTAAAGCCATTCCCCCTTGTCCTATCACAATGACCAATTTATTTCTGCACTAGCAAATTTTGCAAGCATGATGAGAACCATTAAATACCTCACCACAAGCAAGAAGTGTAATTCCCATAGTATTGACTGGATATCTCCCCAATATCCCATCTAAACCTGGCCCATTTAATCTTAAGCCTATTCAAATAGGGCAGTGATTGCTCAGCTCCAGGTTTCCTATCAAATTTGAGGACCTGAAATGGTTTGCTGTGGTTCCCAGCTCTGTTCAAAATATCTCAGCCCCAATATTAAAGAGACAATCTTGGTCCCGAAATCCTATAAATATATAGGATAAATATATATGTATAAATATCCATGGATAGCAGCCAGCTGGATTGTCACATGAACAGATAGTAATTAGGGTGAGCCAGATTTGAGATGTCTCATTCCCTGTACAGTCCAAGAGAAATCTTTAAAGATCTCTCTGGAGCTCTTACTCATATTGATGAATCACAAAAATAGTGATTCCAATTTGTACAGCTGGAGCATCCCTTACTTGGTCTTGAAAATGACAGTAATTGAAAATATGTGTTGGAGAAGGATTTCAACCTCTCAATTCTGAGCTCAGCCAAGCAAAGCATTTATATGGAGAAATTTGTAAGGAAATAGGCTGGATTTGTAGGGACTCCCAAGAACCTATTTATGGATATGGATTAGAAACAGGTACTTGTTACATCCAGTACTTAAATCTCCACAGGTCAAAGTTCCCTTTTTCCTTACAAGTTTAGCAATATCCCCCAAGGAAAGAGAAGCATGGCCCACACCAAGGGCAGGATATCTCTGTGTCTCACCGAATAAGAAAATAAAGCAACCTATGGTTTATGGCTCCTGGAAGTGTTCCCTATCTTCCCAAGTTAGCCATGGCTGCACTAAATAGCTGCAAGAGTCAGCTCTCAGTTATGGTTTAAAACGGAAGACAAATTTATCTTCTCCAGTGGCTTTCACTCTTTACTGTTAATTATCAGCCTTTATTACTGTTTTTTTCCCTCCAATAATACCTTCCCCCTTAGCCATGCACAAGGCTTCCCACACCCAGGTCTGGAAAGCCCTTCCAGTCATGGCTGGCTCACTGGACCACTTATTATTTACAAGCTGCTGATGCCTCGTGGAGAGGTTACTAAAGGCCATCTGCCTAAAGAATTCCTGTTTATATTCCTCTTGCTTTATCCTTAGGAAAAACAGTTGCATACAGGCAGAGGTATTTAAAGCTTGACCCATCCTCCCTCGTCCTGCTGGGAGCTATAATCTGTCTGTGCTATCTCAACTGATATTTGTGTAGCTGATTATGTCATCCAAACAAGGGATTAGGATCCTGATTTGGGGAGGGAGCAGCATGAACAGAGGGTGTCTGAAGGGACAAGCTTTTTTTTGTTCCCAGTCAGATTCCCTGAACACAAGGGAGAGAGAAGAAATGCATCTTGTATAAAGGGCAATTGTTTCCCAATGGAACATTTAATGTTTTTCCATTAAGCATGAGCTGCTCTGGTTGTTATGGAATATTTTATGAACAGGTCCACTAATGCGATGCCCAGCTCCGGCACTGTCTGCACCAGGAAAACAAAGCCAGCACAGGCCATCCTTTTGTGTTTTGATTTCCTCCTTTCACCCACACAAGGGATGAATCAGAATATTATCTTTGAGTTTTTATGGCTACTGGATGAATATTCCCATGTCTCTTCCCTAAACAACAATTCCTCATATTAAATTTCTTCATGCAAATAAAGGCTGGGATGTGCCAGGTTTGGCTTCCTGGGCACTGACCCAAGGAAGACGCTTTGGTCCGTGACACAACCTTTGTCACACAACTTTAAAGTCTTTGGAAGACCAGACAGCTTCAGGGAAACCATTATCTACCCCTATGGAGTAGGAAAAAGAGGGAACATTTACAAAATCCCATGTGACATTTATTTTGTTCCACAACACGGGAGGCAGAAGGCACCCCAGGAAACAAGCAGCTTCCATTAAAACTGAAGGTGGCAGCTGGCAGCACACACAGGCTGCAGAACATTTTGCTCCAAAATGATGGGTAGCAGAAGTTTCCATGTTCCAAAAAAACCCACAGTCAAATTCATAGAAGGAAATTAAGACATGAAGGGCTACTAAATGCAGCCCTGTAGATCTGGTTCAGGAAGCCCCACCTGCCACAGGAGATTTGGAATGGGACAATCACAGGTTACTGTTGGGCAGGAGGGACTTTTGGAGGCCACCTGGGCCAAGGGCCCTCACTCCCTGCCCAAGACCAGGCTAATTTCAACGTTTGATCAGACTGCTCAGGACTTTATCTGGTTTGAATTCAGAGCATCTCCAAGGATGGAAATTTCATAGCCTCTCTCAGAAACCTGTCTGAGGCTTTCATTGCTCTCTTTAGGAACAACTCATTTCTTTTTCCTATCCTGATGCTCTTTATAATCTCCAGCTACTTTATATATTCTTTATAAATTATAAAGAATTTAAAATTACTTTATAATCTCCATACATGTCCTATGGAACTGTACCCTCTTGATTTAACCAGTGGGCCATCCCAATGTCCCTAACTATGGGAATTTCTAAGGAATTTCACCATTTTAGTCAGGCACCTCTGTTTCCTCCCAGGAAGAAGATCATATAGGCTGTGGTTAATTCAGACTTGTCTTGTATAATAATGCCAGAAGATTTCAGGCTGGAGTCTTTTGATATATTTGCCCTGTATATACTGGCAAATTATTCCAAATACTTGCTACAGGAATCCGTGAAACAAGAGATTTTTGACTCTAAATGTGTCCAGTAAGTTCAGTGGTGCAAGTCTGCCTGTGGAAATAAGCTAAAGTGGAATTTTTACAAACAAAGCATTCCTCTCGAGGTTCACATTACATGATAGTTGATACCAGAAGTATTAGAGAATAAAAGAAGTGTTTTAGAAGTAACGATTTTTCGCCTTGAATGCTAATTAGTACTGTTGTAGACACTGTAGCTCCAAGCTAACAGCAGTCTGTCTCCAGCAGAATCCAATGCAAACTCAGAATTCCTCTCTAGAGTCAGCTGCTGGAATTGCTACCCCAATGCTTGGGGCATTATCACAACCCCCAAAGTATCAGCTATGACTACAAAACCTATTTTTCATGGCTTTTCAATTTGCCACTCTGGGTCAGAAGGGAGAGAAGCCAAGAGACCATTTCTCAGCTCTGCAAATGGACTAATTTAGGCCTATTTAAAAGCTTTCTCTGATTTTAAGAGGGACCGAACCCATTTCAGGTTTAACCTCACTGAAGCTAAAGTACTTTTGGTCCAGAGTAGAGCTACTAAAGGGGATTGTGCCTCATTTCTCTGAGAACTCAGACTGGCACATTTCATGTGGCGTTGTTCTGGTGACTGAGTCTGTCCATGCACGACCTGATGAGTTCACAGACTGGCACATTCTGCAGGACAGAAATGCCCATTTGGCTTATACAGTGTGAGAGGGAAGGAAACTTTGCAATGAGGGATATTTTGAAGTTTAAAAGAAGCATAACCACTGCAGAAAACTAATCAGACTGACTTGCTGAGGCAGATAAGAAGGGAAATGAACAAAGCCCTTTTGTTAGATATATTTTAATTCCTTCCAAGTCCAAAACTACACAGCTGAAATGCAAGAAAATAATTTGAAAGAATGAAAAATTCAAGGCCAGGCTGGAGGAGGATGGGAGCAGCCTGGTCTAGTGGAAAGTGTCCCTGCCCATAGCAGGGGGTAGGAATTGGATGGGCTTTAAGGTATCTTCCAACCCAAATCAGTCTCTGATCCCATGGTTCTAATGTTTGATCTGAGCTTTAGATGGCAACAGCCTGCTGAGAGAGGTTGGATTCCTGCTATTTTTTCTGGCATGAGGATCCCAGAATCTTTTGCTCACGATGGAGGTGTTATTTAACAGGACCATGCCCTGCTGCTCTGATCAAGGACAAAAGCAGAACATGAGTAAGCAGCACAAGGCGAGTGAGGCATTATCGATGGAGTAAATTTCTATTCAGTCTGCAGATATTTATTAAAACATCTACCTTCCACCAGGGAATGATGAAGTTTTCTTTTACAATGCTGGGCTGCAACCAATTTAAGGCTCATCATAACAAGCTTGAATAATTAATTTCTTGTATGCATTGTTAATAGGATGTTGCTAGTCTCAGACACACTGCATTACATCCCAGTTAGAAGGACAAACCATGAAAGTCATGGCAAGCTCTTGCCCAAATCTGTTGCATTAGTCACTCCTGATACCTAAATTTATGTAATTGGAGTGGAACCAGTGATGCTGGTACTGTCAGCCCCCTCTGGCTTGATCTGCTCGTTTTCTTCCTGGTTTTTAATCAATCAGTAGCACAACAATCTGAAAGAAGCTGCACAATTTTCTGTTGCCTTCAGCTAGATACCCTCTTCATGAGCTGTGCATCCCCAGCACTGAGCTGACAGTGTCTCTGCTTCTGAGAAACCACTTGCAATCCTGAGCTTCCTGTGCTAATGCAACAGGCATGGTCCTGTAATTAAAAGGACATGCTGTCCACAAACCAAATTAGAGTATGTTTGAACTATTAGAAAACTGAGCAAGCCATTTGCACTGGGGATTAAAAACATTGCAGCTGTGGAAAAAAAATCATCCTAGAGTGTTTATTTGCCTGGAGATCTGAGATTTTGCCTTGTGCAGAATACCCAGCATCAGCATAATCCACATAAACAGAGCTAAGTGGTTGAGCTCACCACTGGAAGTATCAACTCTCCACCACATGGTATTAACCCAGTGCCTGAAAATCTTATCAAATGAATTGTGAATCCACTGCTACACCACTGTATTTCCTCTTTTCTTAGACTTTCCCATGTTCTCGGTTTCACAGGATTTGTGTAATACTCTTGTGTCGTGCTTCAGTCTCACAGAACTGCAACAGAATAAATTCCTTGTCAGCCAGACCCAGCCTTCCAGCTACAGTCAATGCCAAGAAAACATAAAGGTTTCTTTAGCCAGTGGTTTCTGGTGAAGGGTCTTGGCTCAAATCAAGGCTCAAATCAGTTGTCCTTGCTTTTTAAGAGCAAATTCATTTCAGTCTAGAACAAATGCTTCCTTCATCTGTGAGCTCCAACAGCCATGTGACAGAGAGGAACCAGCGGAGCAGAGACCAGTGTTAGCACTTGTGAAGATAATTTGGACAGCATAGTTGATCATATTATTAAAAATACAGTAATAGGTTCAACAAAATTAAAGGCATCCACCCATTTAATGCAGGCATTAGGCTGCCCCCATGGCCACTGGGCCACGACATCTGAGCATGTTTGATGAAGCCCATTTTATGAGGAAAAGCAATGCCTTAACACTGCATCTATTTAGCTGGGAAAGAGGAATGCAAAACTTTGGCCTGCCAAGGTGGGAGAGAAGACTGCAGGGAACACTAAGAGATGGGCTGGCAAAGAACAGGCAGAGACTTGTTTGGCCTTGTGCTGCACCATATGCTCAGCCTCCCAGAATAACCAAAAATCAGCTGCTCCTCTTTAGCCAGCAGTGTTCCCTCAGGTCACATTTCAGACGTCACCTCAACCACCTTTCCTACAGGGAAAAAAGATGCTGTCATGTAACTGCAGACACCAGGCTCTGTACAGCAGCCTGGCATTATGCAACTTTATTAGAAATCTCAAGGGCTGGCTACGATAAATCAAGCACTTAAGTTATCACAAGATTCAATTTCGCAGTTACACGAGATGTAGCTGAAAAGATGTGAGCAGATAGGATTGTTCTTTTACACTCCAAATATTGCAGTCAGGAATACAGAGGAATTAGTGAATGCTCAGCACTGAGAAACAGTAGATCTGCTCCCAAGGCAAACCAGCTCCACGGGCTTGAAACTGGGACTGAACTTCCAGAAGCTTAATCATCCCAAATAGCAGAAAATTAGAAAACAAGTTGTTTATACAGATTAGCAGAATGCAACAACAGGCATCTTATAAAAATGAGCAGCCTTTTCAGCAGCAGAAATAGTCACTAATTTGTTGCTGAGCTGGCCTTGATGCATCACTAACACATATGTGCCAGCTATACATTTAACAATTACTATAGAAGAAATATGAAAAGTTATGGCTTTCTTGCGGCTAAGTGAAAGCTTTACTCACTAAGGAGATACCACACTTGTACTGAAGCTAATCTTGTCCTTCAAGTACATTTCAGTCAAAGTTAAATGTTAAAGCCTCTTTTTTTTTTTTTTTTT
>VWYN01010175.1:111890-130953 GCA_013400075.1 Hippolais icterina
TTTTTTTTTTTTTTTTTTTTTTTTTTTAATTTCATTGCAATTCCATCCCATCTGCCCTTAGCTTTATCAGCTTATCCTCTTCATTACGCTAAGGCCACAGAGGGCTCAAACTCCTTGGTTATGTGAAAAGTCACGGAACAGACTTGTCAGGTGCTGGCATAGAAAGTTTGCAGTCTGCACAGCCACAGCAGGACAGCAGGAAAGAGAGAAGCATCCTGCCTGTGTCCCCCAGCCAGGGCTGAGGCTCAGCCCCTTGTCAGGTGAAGTCACTCCCTCTTGCACCAAGCTGCCTCTCTCACTTCCCCAGGCCTCACATGTTCTGCTCTGGATGCTTTACTCTATATTAAATCATATCTTCTCCCTCACTTCTCCTGCTTGTTGTTCCCTTAATTTTAACACACAAAATTCCTGGATCTTCCCAACTCACACTTGGGCCTTCTTGAAGGTTGCCCAGAGAAGCTGTGGCTCCCCCATTCGTGGAAGTGTCCAAGGCCAGGTTGGACACTGGGGCTTGGAGCAAACTGGTCTAGTGGAAGGTGTCCCTGCCCATGGCAGGGGGTAGAATGAGATGGGATTTAAGTCTCTCCCAACCCAAATCATTCTGGGATTCTGGGATTCTCTAAGTCCCAACTTTTACTCTTCTCAAGAAAGATCTGTGTGCAGATCTGTGTGCAGCGTGCTGCATCCCTTCCCACCCAAAATGATTGGGTAGTCCTGAGGATCAAGGGAAGAGGGATGGCAAAGCCCACATCCTCCTTCCTAAGACACACTTTGCAAAGCCAGCAGCATCTTCACTTTGGAGAGAAATTTCCACCTTGGCCATGGTTTTGTTATTTTGCTTGGTGCCACGATACGTGTTTATGATTGTACTGCAGCAGAAGCACAAGGGGAGGGGAAACCTCAGCGCTGCCACGAGGAGCTGACAGCAACATCCCACAAGCTCACAGGATCATCTCCCATCCAGAAGGCAGCAGGAAAGAGTGGGCAGAGGAATTTCTTCACAATGATGGATGACAAATGCACAACTTGTTTCACGGATGTTGTCTTTGCAACCAAGGCTGCACCTCTTGCAGCTTCCCAGGGCCAAAACGCTGGCGCTCAGGAGTTATCAGAAAGCAGCAGCATTTATGATAATCAGCCATAGTACAAGAAAATATGGCACCTGGGTCCATCTGCTTTTTAAGCACCAGTCACTAAGATCAAAGTGAGCGGATGTTTCTAGAATGCCAGTATTTCCATATGGAGAAGGACAGCATATTCCTTTTAATTAAGCCTCAGGAGAAGAGCTGGTAAGCAGCTCTAAGCACAGCTGAAGAGCAGCACTGCTATTTCACTTCTAAAAATCATCATCCATCACGCTGTAAAAGCATTATGCTTAGCCATGGCTAAACTCATAAAATCCTTAATGGAATCAGCACAAAATGCCTTGTGCCTCTGAGAGAATTCCTTTTCCAGGCTGGTTTGCTTATTCTTTCATTCAAATTTCAACAACACATTTATATTATTGCGCTTTATGTGCTTGAATCTAGCATACTCAGAAGTTTGTGAAACTCAATGACATCAAGCAGTGAGTAAACCTTATTATACAGAAACAAATTAGTGTTGCTTTTCCCTAAGTAATACCAGCTTGGGGGGAGTAGCTGCTGGTAACAGTTCATTCCCCTATTTACAGACCTCTGAGAAGACACTGAAGGTACAACACACCTACTATGAGATGTATTCTTAGAAACCTCCTGCTGTCACCACAGCTACCACTCTGAAAATATTCCTTTCCTGTACAGGCAGCACATAACACTGACAGTCTGAGCCTGACCCGAAAACCTGCACGCAAAGATGAATATTAAGGGGAGTTGGTGTGAAAGACTAAATGAAAATATGGGCTGAGTAAACTTATAAAATTCATTGAGCTTTGGCATAATGGCACTTCCCCACGCCAGTTCTAAACTCATCAGTCAAGGTGGGATAATGCAAATTTGGAAGAAGGGCTCTCCCAGTGTGGGGGTCTCATAACAAACATATGCCTGAAGAGATAAAAATATTAAGTGACTTATCTCTGCCTCCAGCCTCTGATAGGATGGCTACAGAACCCAGACCAGTGTTATGGTACAGCCTTTTGAAAATGATATGCAGCTGTAAGAAACTAAGCAGCAACGGACCTAGGGAATTATGATGTGCTTCACTTCCTACATCTGGACCTTCACTACCAAAATTAGGTTGTAGTTTCCGTCATTTATCTCAGACAAGAATCTCCCTGCTTGTGCCAAAGGCTCATTTCAGCTTTCTTCTTCCTCATGTTCAATCCTTTTAGTGACTGGATTTCTCAGAAAGGAGCTTGCATCTTTTCTGGTGGTGTTACATATCCATGTCAGTTGTATTTGCTGGGAAAGCACAGGGCAGCTTCTCCGCTGCATGTGGAAGTGAAAGCCCCTCTGAGAATAGAGGTTAAATCCTCATGACAACCATATGGTGGTGGGAAATGACTTGGAAGTACCTGAAGAGCAGGGAAGAAATGTCACAGGCAGGGCTGTTAGCTGTGACCATCCCATTCACAGAGGAGTCACTGGTTCCCAGACAATTAAAAAGACAGCACTCAGGACTTCAGGGGGAAATGGACCAAAAAGACAGAATTCTGTGCTTCAGTTTCTCAGTCCACCAAGACTTGGTGCATCTCATTCAAAAGGTGTCTTCTTACTGTGTTCAAGAGTGCCTGAGTGAGGTTGTGACTACCTAACTGACTGCTAAGAATGCCTGTTCTGGTGCACAGCCAGCCTGAAGCTGGCAAGCCCATTCCCAACAGTTTGTTACAAGTGGGTATTGCCAACATCCAGAATAAAAAGGCAACTGCAGTCGGAAAGACAGGCTCATCAATGCAGATAACAGATGTGCTCTTGAAACAGGATCGTTTCTCAGAAAGTTTATAGTGTTTGAATGTATGAGTAGTTTTACTTTCTAATCTGTCTTAAAAAGGGAAAAAATCTAGTTCTGGTTAGGACAGACCTGGCAGCCAGGTTTAAGCTACACTGACCACCACCACTGCATTCCTATACAGTAGATCAGACTCTCTGCTCAGACCTCTCCAGTATCTTTACAGAAGATAACGTTGCTACCTGACTCCCAAGAACAAACATTCCTTCACTTAAAGGAATCAATTCCTGACTCCCATTGAAGCCAGGGCAGACTTCTGCTTGGGATATTGATTATTTAGAAATTAATTTCCAGGGTCCCCCCAACTAAAAAAGTATCTCTTGATGAAAAAGCACAGCTGCACTACACATCAGCTCTTCTAGGGAACACAAAAGCACTCAAAACTCAAGCTAAAATCCAAACTTTGAAGGGAATGGAAGCAAGGAGCAGGGTCAGAGGCTGAAGGAAAAGGTTTTCTCCTTGTGTAAAGCCAGTGGAGTGGTTTTGCTTGAACAGTGAAAACAAATTTCAAGTACAGCACAAATGCCCATCAGCTTATTATTTCCAGCTCCCAGTATCTCATCCTGTCTTCCAATCTGATGCCTTAACAAACCTTAACTGGTGCTCTCTGTCATACCAAACCTGGGTGATGTTTGCCTGAGCCTGACATTTCTGCTACTAAATGTGTAGAAGTTTGTGCTTCACTGCATCCTTAAATTGATGAGCCACACCAGGGGACAATCTCCTAGTGACAATTAGAAATGTAATGTTTAAGATGCAGGAGTTCATCATGCCTAGGTTTTCCTCCTGAATTCTGCAAAGGGCACAGGCACAGAATAGTCTGGGACACACAGGAGCATCCCTACCCAGGGAACAAGACAATCTTTAAGGTCCCTTCCCACCCAAAGCATTCTCTGGTGATTCCATGACTTTTCCTGCATCTGCAGCAGGCCATGAAACAGTTTCAGCTGTGGCACCCCAAGGCTGGGCACAACAAACACCTGGCAGAGCACATTTAAATTTTGCTTTGCGGACTCAGTGGGGTTAACAATCCCGGCTACATCAAAGGAATGTCATACCCAGGTTCCCATCGGCTGCCCTGCAGGCCATGCCCCACATTAGGGATCAGGATGCAGCTCCATTGTGCTCCCTCAGTGTGGCAGATGGTTTCTTACGAAGGGCTGGGCAGCAAGTTCTCTGCGAGAGCCATCATTACAGACCATTATCAGCTTTCCTTGCCTCTTTGTGAGCAGCTTTTTGAGATTCTGCTTCATAGCAAGCGTTAAATCACACACGATGAATTTCCATAGGTCTGATGTGAGCAACTGCTCTGAGCCACAAGCCTGTTATCCATCATATGTCTGCAGTGCCACTGCCTCCTGCTCCATCATATCGTGCCAAATGCTGGTGCTCAGTCCAAACACAACTCTTTTCAAGCAGAACAGTGTGAATTACACTGGGTTTCTGTCCCGGAAAGGCTTTCCCCCAGCAGCCACCTTTGAAATTTCAAATACTACGACTCCAGTCAGGGCTTGGTGGAGTCTGTCAGAAGCAGAAACCAAGCCCTGAGCAAGACTGCAACAGACACACGGCACAGAGAAACATATTGGGGAAGTCTGGTGTTTGCTCTCACACCTAAAAAACACTTCTTCATGCACCAGATTGGTGAAGATTGACATCAACAGCAGAACTGAGGGGGGGAGAAGGGTGAGACAAAGAGCTGCACAGCTATGAGGGTATTCCCATTTCTCTATACTCTCATTTCCAATGTAGGATGAGCACAGAGTAAAGCTGAGTATTACCATTTTTCTGAACTCTCCTTCTGTTTTGCTTCCAAGGCCAAGAGCTCATCTATCAGTAGAAGGAGAGCTGGGCTTACAGCTGGCATTCACACTAATCTGTTCAAGTGTTTTATTGCTTCAATACTAATTTCACCACCTCAGCCACCTTTATATTTCGTTCATTAACTTAGAAGCACACCAAACTCACCGTCATCATGGTCAGGGGTATTTTTTACTTTTTTTCAAGGGATTGGAAAACCTCTAAGTCTGTTTGCTATACAATCAATAACTACCAGACAATCTGGGCAGATTGCACTCAAGATAAAGGATGAAATGTTAAAATATCTTGCAGCCAGGGTCTTGAGAAATGAACCTGGCATTTGTCTAGCTGTCTAGACAGCTGGGACAAAAAGAAAAAAAAAGGCAAAGCTTATCCCTTCGCATATGGTAAATCCGCTGTCTCCTTCTTTTGCATTTAGCAGTTCGGTGCAAGCTGATAATGGCCAAGGTGCTGGATAAATTGTACTTTATTACTGCCCTCTTTCTCACTTTGGGGGTTCAGCTTTCATAGCTGTGAGCATAATGAGGCCTCTAACACCACTGAAGTGCAGTTAAGGCTGCTGAGAGGCTGCACTAAGGGCTCAGAGGCTCAATCCAGGCTGCCTATCCGAGACAGTGTGGTGACAGGGATATGCAACTGTATCTATCAATTACTGATTAGGTTTCTGCTCACTTGATGTCATGCTCATTTAGAAATCACTTACAGCTTCAGCTGGAACATGGAGGACTTATATCTTCTTCCAAGGTAGAGCTGACTTGATTAATTCCCAGGCAAACTTGTGCAAACATTTTACATTTTATAGTCCCAGTTCTCTCTTGCAAGGCTTGGTTATTGCATTATCACACTTTTTGTCAAGAGCAATGGGTGGCTGATTGCCTTTAAGAACATCACTGCATTCATTCACCCAGCCCGGATCATAATTATTTAGCTATCCCAGTCAAAAGAACAAGATAATTAGGAACCAGAGGCCCGGTTCTAAAAGTCTTGAGAAAAAAAGTGCATTTCTCAAAGGACAGCACCTAATTAAACTCCTGTGGAGGATCTTCATGTACAGTGCACTGTTTCCTCAGGGACCTGTTTTTAGAAGCAGGTTATTAAGCTGAGGCACCTCTCAGTGAGGCAGGAAGAGCTAAGTGCTGCTTCTTCTCAGAGTTTGCTGTTACCTGGGCAGCACCACACCCGTGCTGAGCCCGCTGCCTTGTTCAAGCCAGGTGGTCCTGGTAAATGACATGCAGAGTTTTGTTCAGCACAAAAGCCACATGGCATTTTCCATCTTCGGGGCAGTGTTACTTAGATCAGGAGCAAGCTAGGGGAGAACCTTCTAGAAGCAGCTCCAAGATCTGGATGGCAGGATCCAGGCTGATGTCCTCTGAAGCTGCAGTGGCCAGTGGCATGTAAAGGAATGCAGTCAGCTCCTGGCCTTGTGGCATGGGGGAATCCTGGCTCCAATACTGACACTAAATCACACTTTGAGAGCCCTGGTAAAGGAGTGGCAGCTTTACAGAACCTGGTATCAGTTTGGAAAAGGCACCTGTGGAGGATTCAAGTACCACAAAGCATTAACATCTCTGGAAGGATTTGACAGAAGCACAGATTTTTCTCTGCAAATCCCAGGCCATCCAGCAAACGGAAAGGATGAGTCATACTGACCTCCTACCCAGCATATTAAATATGTTCAGCCAGAGACTGAAAGCTCATTTCTTTTATCCATTCACCCCTCCAGCTGACAAGGTCAGTCAAATGTCACTGTATGCTTCATCAGACAGAATTAGTTTAGCACAGTGCTGGAGTCTAAGTGTATATTTTTTATACAGTGCATGCTTTTCTCTCTGGATGTGGTTCGAGTTCTGTTTCCAGCAAATTAATGCGTCCTCCTAATTAGTGATGGCAAGCTGCATGCTGCAAAGTTTTAAACAGGCATGGCTGTCCGTTCCCTTGACCAACCCAAGTTAATCAGCACCCAGCTTAACACTATGACTGAGGAACTGCCATTGTGCTCTAACCCCTTAGAAGTGCTCCGCAGGATTTCACTGCAGCACGAACCACCTGGCCAGATCACAGAAAAGGTGAGTTCAGTCTGACAGCCTAGTTTGGTATGGCTGAAAGAAGTTGTCTAGCTAAGGACATAGAAAGACTCACACCATGACACCCCCAGGCCCAACCAGGTTCAGCTTAGATACAGTTTTTGGTATTTAGTAACTTACCCAAGAAATCTGTGCTCAAAACACCAACAAAAGTAGAAGCAAGCCTCCAGCTTTGCTTTTCCTTCTGAGCTCTTCCCACTCCTACCATTAGATAGACGTGCAATATTCAAATGCACACAGACTACTGACTTATGAAAACTAAAAGAATATGCTACTCAATTCCCTTTTTGTGTTTGGTCATCACAGAACTCATGTTTCCACAGAACTACCCAACAGCTCATTTCAGAATGCTAAATTTTCTGGAGAGAGCTCCTTACATGTGACAATTAAGAGCAGGTAAACACAGGAGGTAACCACACTGACAGATTGATCATGCATAGCGTAGGTTCATAGTTCCTCAGCCTAGTGCCCACATGAACCAATTGTACCTTGTCATTTCTAATAAAAAAAAAATTGGGGTTTCTTCAGTTGCTTTGCAGAAAATGTGCAACTGGGCTGCAGCAGTGAGGCTGCCAGTGCTAAGCAGATGAAATGTGACACTTAGTTAACACCAACAAGAGCCTTCACTGAGTAAGTTTAGGTGTGTTTACAGAAAACTTTCTCTGGCAAAGTTTCAGCAGTCACCAGATTGATTGCTTTCAGGCTTGACATTATGTCCTCCCAACAGACTTCCTTGCAAGAAAATCTACCCATAAAAAAGCACCAAAGAATGTGAAACTCTAAAATAGCTTCTACAGTTATTTTATTTCCCTTTTTTTATCTTTGCAAGGATATTTTACAACCTGCAAGCAGTTTGCATGAGATGAGAAACTATTCGTCCCAGAGCAAAAGCTCATGAAATACTGGGATTTTTTTTTTCTTTCAGCTGAGAGCTGAAGTCTAAAGTCTAATTCACAGAGAAAACGATTCACTTGTTCATCATTAGCTTGGTAAGTCCTGATCCAGTCAACTTTTAACACATTTTTATGGTTTATTCTGGGCAGAGAAATGGTGAATATCACCCCCAGGACTCTTCAGGAGGCAGCCTGATGACAGGCACTGGGACTGGTCATAACCATGTCCGCTAAGAATTCCAGTCTTCTTACTTCAAACAGCAGGTTAAAATGATGGAAAGAGGCTGGCAGGACACAAAAGCTGCTTGCTCTTCCATCATGTCCATGATGCCAAGTTATAACAATTGTTCAGATGATTAATAAAGCCCGAGATCTCTGACAAACTCATAATTCTGTTACATCTTATTGCATCATGGATAGAAACAGGACTAAAAGTGGACCATTACTTTATGCCAGCATCAGTCACAAACTCTCACAATAACTCTGTTAACCTCAGATGCCAAATGACCTCTTCTTGGAGAATTAAGCTCTTTGGGGCAAAAAGTTCTGTTCAACAGTGCACAGTGAATTATTCCCCACCTTGTACCTCTTTGGCACCTTCTTTTATGTTAAATTCTGTGCAGAGCACACTTTGGCCATTGCTGGGATGATTTTTTTGTAGCAAGGCCCTGTTTCTGTCACTGTTACATAGGTACTTTGGGGCTGCTGAGGGAAGCTTAGAGCACTTTTGGCAGGTTCAGCACAGTTCAGCCAACAAGAAGATGCACTTCTATCTGACAGACATCTCAAATTAGACCTTCCTTCTATTTTGGAACACTTTACAGTGTTTGCCCTTTTTACACAGAAAAAACCCTGGTGTCACCCAGCTGCCCAACAGAAGGCAACTCCTCTTCCAACAGGAATGTTTGCCCAATGCTTTGTGCCAGTGGCCTTGACAGGCCAGACTCCTTTCCCAGGGCATTCATGTGCCAGGTGATCCATGAGGTGCAGTGCAGGATCATAACCATTGCAAAGCTGCAAGTTCATGTGTGCCAAGGTTTGTCCTCACAAGCCCCAAACTGACCAATTTATGGAATAGCTTTCATGTCTGTTTTGCTCTGAACACTCCCCAGAACAGAAATATCTGAAACCCCTTTGAAAGGTTTCTACGCAGATTGTTTAGAGGAACCAACAACTTTACTACATGTTAGTTTCATTTACTGCAATAAGGGAAGCTCCAAGTCACTCTAAGAATACTCACACTTTCCATAGTAAAATAATTGACTGTTTCAGAGGGAAATTTTTCTGTGAAGTGACTCTTCACTTCCCTGTATTTCTTTGTCTTGGGTATGGAGTTACTTCACTTACTCAGTCCTTCCCAGTTGTTTCCCCATTTTCACTTAGAGGCTCACTTCCTCTTGGCATTGTTTTCACAAAATTTAAGATGCAGAGTTACCACATGATGCTTTCTGCTTCAGAAGAACTTAAAAAAGAACAGGCTGCCATGAGAACTGTAACATTCAGGGGACCCCAGCCACAATCCTAGAGAAAAACTGGATCCTCCCCTCTGCTTGGTACAGCCAGTTTACTCCCAGAATGCAAACTTCCATGCAACTGTAACCTACTGAGGCCACTGACACTTAGGTGCACCCAGGTCACCTAGAACTTTGACTCCTGTCCCCTAAAGGTGTGGTCTGGGGCCATGAAATCAATTTTTTCCATCCATGTAAGTTATTCAGAATGGCATCAGATAAACACATTTACAGGCAGGACTGGCACATCCTTGGGAGATGTTCTTAACTGAACCCACAAGTTTATTTGGATGAGAGAGCCATGAAGAAAAGATCTTGATATGTGCAATTTAGCCTGGCATTGAGAACCAGCATCCTGAAACTCTTTGGCCTGAGATTTTACCTCTGTTAATTCCAACTGACCATGGCCTGTACCTACAGGATTGATACCATTCCTAAAAACCAGTGATATTTATATCTTCTAGAATATACTTCTAACAAAAGTATTAGCTTCCAATTAAACCTGTTTCCCTTTAAGAACAAAACATGAAGACAAAATTAGCTTTTGAGACTTCTGCCAAGTATTTCATGTTAGATAACTATTTGCCATCCAGATTTCACGTTCTGCAAGGCAACAGCAGTTCCAGGTCTGTTTGGCATGCATAGCTCCAGCAGATGTGCACGTGTTTGTCACAAGGAATGATATTTCTATCCCGTTTTCCAGACTGAGTCACAGAACAACTGCTGCAATAGTTAATCTCAGCTTTCAGGGTACTCTACCCCAGGTTCCATATATCTTAACACTACAGGACTCCCAAAATTCTCCAGGGAATATTTAAAAGTCTGCTACACCTTTTTAAAATCAAGTAGTGAGGAGATAAAACACAAATAAGCATTTATAGTTCTCAAGAGTACACCTGCAGTGCTGCTACTGCAGACCGCAGCAGAATTTTTTCCAGCAGCTTTATGAAATTTTACGATGGTTGATTAGACTTCAAACGTTGCTGGTGCAACCAAGACACTTCAGCCTCGTCTGGAGCAGTGAGGAGTCTGCAGTGGTGGCTTTAAACACTTCCCACACAGGTCATCAAAATTCAGCTGAGGGCCCAAGGATAACGAGGCAGTCGAACTTGCGACAGCTCGGGTGATTGAACAGGTGCGAGTAAGGATCCGCACCATACTTTCATCTTACTCCATCCAGCCTGCTCTTGGGAAAACTAGTGCCAGCTCCCCTGGTTTTTGACCCCTGAGACCTGGGTCAATAGCAGGCTCTTGCATTCTGTATTGAACTGAGGCCAAAGGGCAGCGACATGCCTCCATCCCAGTTCCCTGCCTGCAAATCGCAGCTCCATCATGCCTGTACTTTCCTCAAGTCACTTGAGTTCAAGGAGACCCAAGTCTACATTTTATCTTGCATTTCAAAGTACTGACACAAGCTGAAACTGTAGACAAAGCTGAGGCTAAGCTTTGAGGCGTTTCAGCTTCGCAGGCTTTGAAAGCAAAGCGTTCTGCACTGAAAATCCGAGGTGCTTCCGCTGCCTCAGGAACACTTTCAGGGACACTGGAGCTGTCCTAAAAGTAAGAACTTCGCTTTCTTTGAAGAGTGTTGCAACTCAGTCTTTTGACTTTAAGTGAAGTGTTGTGCTTGAAATACCCAAGGCCTCTATTGAAAGCTACTGAACCACGCTTGACCTTTCTTTTTAACACTGTCCACCTTCAGATGTGGGCCAAGGGACCGGCTTGTCCCGCTCCAGGTGTCAGGAAAGCTGTAACAAATAACTCAAGGGCAGCAGAAGGGATATAAGCAGCCTCTACAAAGCAGAGGAAATGTTTTTCCATCAGACAAAATACATCTGAGCCCATACATCTGAGTCCTGGCACCGGTCTGCAGCTGATTATTTTGGGGAAAAAAAAATCTGTATTAATCTTGGGTAACAGAAGGCTTTAAAATCTCATCCTCCAGCTTGCTTCAATGGTTGCACATGAGCTAATGAGCCTCAAGCATGCTGCTGAGGGGCTAGAACTGGATGTAAGTAGAAATTATGTGATGAGTATTGAAGAGGAGGATATAAATTATGCAGGGGAGGATTCATTGTAACTTCCAGTCACTTGCATCCATGTGAAGAAGAGTTCTTTACACAAAGATTTACACAAAGGATTTCTGGCCTTTGCTGGAAATTATGTGGATTGAATTGGTCTGTAGTGATATCAAATGTATATCTCAGATGAGCACCTTGAACAGGAGCAGCCTACCCTCCCCAAACTGCAGCATTTCAGAAAACCCTTCCCCACTGGCCAGGGCAGGTCCCCAGCAGCTCCCAGGCTAAGCTCTGTACCAGCTCCTGGCCTCAGCTCCACATTTCTCAGTGAGCTAGAAGCAAGTGCAGCTGACACAGTCCAGGGCCAGGAAATCCCAAAGGAAACATCACAGGAACTGCAATGCCAAAACGAGGTTCCTCTACAATTCACACAGTCAGTAGCTAAGCACATGAATATTTGCTCAAATTTCTCTCTCTCTTTTTTTTTTTTTTTTTTTTTTTTTTTTTTTTTTAATAAAGCAGTGACATCAATAGGTTTTACATCCTGCTCTCTCTGCTGAAGACGTGTGATTTAGGTACCCTTAGTTCAACCAAAAGTTGTCTCCTTGTCAGGCAGTTAGTGCTAAAAATTCTCCCTGTTTCTAATAATTGCTGAACACTCTCCACGAGCCTCACGGTGTTCAAATTATTATTGGGCATTGAGTTTCAACTCATTATACTTGTGCTCAAATTCTTCTTTTTCGCAAGTGGATGGAAAGTTACACTGGAATGAAAAATCACACACAGCTTAATAAAAACAGTTCCAAGCTTCATTTTATGCTGTGATAACAGGTCTGCAATGGGTAGACAGGAAAGAGATTTTCCAGTTCAGTCTGTACTTAGAAGCAAGCAATTGATGAGCAGGGTCCCATGTGCTCTCGTGCTATGGAATATAAGTCTGGGCACCATAAGAAGATTGTTCAAAGCTTAGAATCCCAGAGAACATGTTTTTTTATGTTAATGTTATGATACATAGCTGGTGCAGGGCTTTTGAACTGCAATTAATTACTGCAGAGGGAATAGCCAGGCTTTAGCAGCTGGGAACGTTTCCAAGACTCCACCATTAAGCCCAGTTTATGAACAGAACTAGGTCAGACAAACCTGGTCAAACCATAAGCAAAATGGGATGGTGGAAATGTGCCAGGAGCCCTTCCTTGTCTCCAGACAAAGAGCCCATGGGGTTTTATTACATTTTTATGAAGAAGCTGCAGCTACGGGAAGGGGGCATACAAGGTGATGCATACAAGCCGTGAGTAGGAGAGCCTTTCCAGGGAATTCTTGCCGGGATCTGTGCACAGCCCGCACTGCAGCGCAGCCCTGCCTCTGCCACGCTCCCTGAGCTGTGTGAGTGTGAGCTGTTATCAGCGAGCTGTTAAGCAGCTCAAAGAACTGACACAGACACTGTAAATCCCCCCAGTTTCTATGGTGACCGTGTCCTAGATGCCAGCCCTTTGGAGACCCCCTTCTGGCACCACAGTGCTCAGGAATACTGTCCACTGGGGCTGGCTGGGCTGCAAGTCATCCCTGGGGGAAATTCCTTACGTGGGAAAGCTCAAAGGCTGGCCTTACTACACCACGTAAGTCTCACTAATTTTGAAGTTAAAAGTTCCACGGAAAGGCAAATTCAGATGATGCTGATGTCAAATACACACCCAAATAAACACATTAAGTAGAAAACTCAGACCTGTGTGTAACAAGCAGCAGGGCTGTACTCCAAGTGCTGCTGCAGGGAGCCCATAACCATTCTGATAGGCACTGAAGTGAACAATTCTACACAGCCACCATGCCTTCCCACAGAATTTGGTGTTGGTGACAGCACTCTTCTTGGACAGGCTGCCTGCTGCACAGCTGTAGCAGAGTGCCTGTTATTCTCTTCTCCATGGCCAGCAGGACCATGGCAGGGCCAGTCCCCGGCCTGGCACTGCTGAGGCCCCTTGAGGAGTGTGACCAATTCTGGGTACTCACAGCCAGAGGGACATGGAAGAATGTCCAGGGAAGGGGTTGGAGCCCCAGGAGAGGCTGAGGGAGCTGGGCAAGGGGCTCAGCCTGGAGAAGAGGAGGCTCAGGGGGAACCTTGTGGCTCTGCACAACTCCCTGACAGGAGGGGACAGCCAGGGGGGTCGGGCTCTGCTCCCAGGGAACAGGGACAGGAGGAGAGGGAACGGCCTCAGGCTGGGCCAGGGGAGGCTCAGCTTGGACATCAGCAGGAATTTCTCCATGGAAAGGGTGGTCAGGTATTGAAGGGGCTGCCCAGGCAGGTGGTGGAGTATCCATGCCTGGAGGTGTTCAAGGAACGCCTGGATGTGGCACTCAGTGCTCTGGGCTGGGTGGCAGTCAAAGGTTGGACTCAATGATCTTGGAGGTCTTTTCCAACTGAAATGGTTCTGGGATTCTAAGAAGTTAGTCTACTGCTGGCTGTTTTTGTGATGTCTGCACTCACGAGCACAAGTCTCAAGGGCAAAAAGAACTGGATTTCTCATCTGAAATTAAGGGAAGTACCATCACCAGCCCAGACTACCATCCTCAGCTTTGTTTTCATGCTCTTTTGCATCCTTTCAGTGATCAGTAATGGCTCACACTCCTCTTAACACTTAAGAAAATGTTTTGTTTTCTTACCAGATGAATGATTTCAAGTTGCTATTTAAACTGTGCAATCTGTCACCAAAAATCTGGATTTCAGGGAGTATTGGGTTAGCCAGTTGAGAGCATGGCATTAAAGACAATGTCATGTGGGATCTTCACCTGTCACGTCGAGACACGAAATGAGCAGGCACTACACGCTCAGTTGCCCAAGGTAAAAAAAGAGAGCTTTATTTACAGTTTTCTAGAATTTATAGATTCTCTAAAGTGAGAGTGGATTGGAGGATGACATCCCTCCTCTGAATCACACTGGCCAGGTGAACAGTCTGTCAATTTTCTCCTCCTCCAAGAAGGAATGTGAAAAACACATAGTGTTTTGGTAAAAACTGTGGGAACTCTCATCAGAAGGCTTCGAAAAACCAGGGCGACATTCACCAGCAAGGATTTTGCCAGATCTACTTGTTTTGACCTTAATGTACCAATTTCTTATCCTGATTCTTCATTCCTTACCACTGGATGTCACAGCATTATGCATAGAACATGTTATTAAATATTCAGGCAATTGTTCTAAAAGAGGAGCTTGAACTAATCTAAAGTGACCTTTCCTGTGGTTTTCCAGCATTAAATCAATAGCCTGTGTCTGAAAGTTCCAAGGTAACAATTGAGCCCTTGATATTCCATAACTTTTCAAGCCCTGTCAGCATGCCACAGCTGAAGTGAGACCTGAGCTTAACATGGAATTATGTGGCGAATCAAATATTGATTCTCCGTCAAGGAAGTGACAACAGCAACAAGCTTAGAGACACTTTCAGTGTAATCATATTTAGCCATGATAAGAGCTCAATAAAGTGCTGAGTATCTTGGAGCCGGCATATGAAGCTGTCACTGGATTTGCTCTGCTATAAAATCCAGGATGTTAGTTAAGCCCTGACTCAAGGGTGCCAATAGAACAATTTTTTAAAATTGTATATGAGTTGAATCTTTGCTGCAATGAAGCTGTCTAAGCTTTGGGTAGGTCAGGTAGAACTTACCACCTAAACCTGCTTTGTGTGAAGAAGCCATTTATTTTCGCTGAAAACACCTTAAAGCCAGAGCATCGACCATCATCAGCCTGATCAAAGCCACAGCAGAACTCCAGATCTGGACAATGAATTTGGTCTAATGAAGATAGTAGTTCTGTAAATCTGTAAATGTTGTAAATGGTTTTGCAGTGAAATTTCGATCAACAAGGAGCCAAAACTCGGACAGTTTAAAAGATGGTTCACTTTAACATTCCAGAAACTTTCAGGTTAGTGGAAATCCAAGTCCCTGGGGCTAGAATTGAGAAGTGACTCTCAGATTCCTTTCCCCATATGGCAAACACACAGAGTTATTGCTGGTTCCCTGTTCTGCAGCTCCGTGCTGGCTCAATTCTGATTAGAAGACCCTTTAAGCAGGATCATTTGACCTTGCAGCAGGGAATTGATCTGTGCTCCCACCTCCAGAAAAGCAGGTTGCTTTTGTCATCCCACCTTTTTTCAGGCAGGTTGGGCAGAGAACTGCATTTTCCCAGTTCTGACAGGAGCACTGGGGGGAATGAGCTACAGCTCCGACAGCCGCTTGTTGTTGCTACTCCATAATTAGTATTGTTTGAACTAGTTGGCATTTCTCCTGGAACAGATTTCACACTCCCCGAATGAGGTTAATTCATTAGTTACATTTGTTTCAAAGCTTCTTGAGCAATCTAATCACTCTGTAATAGTAACTGACTGACCCAAATATTACCCAGTAAAATAACAGAATTTCATCCCAATTTGTTAGGAGAGGAAGCTTAACCTATTTAAGTTTTTATATTGACTGAAAAGTACGGTGAAGATCATTAAGGAAAACTTGATGTTTCCATATCTGTTTTTCATATGGGTTTGATTTCAATCTTTATAGCAATATCCATATTAGTAGGCACAAAGATGCATCTCTAACACTCAGTCTCCTGGGTTTTTCCAGACACTCCCTGCCTATTAAACAAAACACTGCTCACACCAACACTAATCCCAGGAACAGCCAGGCTTTAAGATTGTGAACAGACACAGAAACAGTCCCAGTCAAACAAAATGTTGCTTGCAACCATCAGCTAAGATTTCTCTTATAACTTCTCCTGGCTGGTGCAGGAATCCTTATGTTCTCAGTTTTTTCAGTTAATCCCTTTCCTGTTAGGTCTACAAATGAGCCCCTGTGTCAAGCTGTCTGTGATGTTTAATTTATGTTAAATTCAGGCACAGATCAGGATAGGATGCTTGAACACTTTTTAAACTTCTTTCACCTCCAATCAACATTTCAGCTACTGGATTAGTAACTAAAAGCTAGTGCTGCCTAATTCCTGTTTCAGCAACAAGGAAAGCTCCTCCACGTCCCAACAAAGCATTAGGGGAAGGTACAGGCAGGGTTTAAATGAAATTCCACAAGAGTTCTCCAGTTCCAGGACCTGTGCTTAAACATCACCTTAATGGCTCGTGAACCCTGCCTGCAACATCTCTGTGGAACTTTCATGCAGTTGTATTCTCATTAAGGTGGACATGTCAGGCTCAAAAAGTTCCAAAAGCAAATTGTCATTGTCCCTATGCCTTGAGTCCAAGTGCATCAATTGTGCTGCACAAAACTCTTTCCTACACTTTCTGTAGGGTTTGGTGGACGGACTGGGAATAGCACAAAGCGGATAAGCCCTGTCATGTGATGGGAGATAGAACTGTTTGAGATGGTGATTCAGTGCCACTTTCCAGTTACTGATACCTCCAGGAATAAGGCACCAAGAGCAGAAGGAAACCATCCAGACTGGCTTTCTGTAGGCAGGGCAGTGAGTGGATTTGCCAGATGGGGAGGAGGAGGAGGAGGAAGCCAGACTTAATGGAACTTTGTTAGAGACCAAGCACAGAACCAGATGCGTGGGAGAGCAGTGGGAAGCTTCACCCCTGGCAAGCTTTCACCCTCAGAAAGGAAAACCAGTGCCAGAAGGGTAACCCACACTGGGACCACTCTGTCTCTGCTTTACTTACAGTCCATCAGCCTCTCCATATTTGTAAAACTGTCTGAGTTTCATGACCTCCCCAGACCAGCACGTTCATCTTGCCTTTGACAAAACCAGACCCCAAAAAGCTGTGAAGTGCCCACGTTACCCCTGCTCTCAGACCAAAGAAAAACAAACCTCAGTTCCTTACTGCTCACAGCAGAGCTGCCCAAGTCATTCTCTGTCAGTTCGTATTAAAGGCTGGTGGAACGCTTTGAATGCCAGACCTTCCAGAACAGAGGCTGAGAGCTAAGAGAGGTATCCAACATCTCTCTGTGCACCACTAGCAGCATTTCAGGCCAATCTCAGCTGCAAGCATAAGCAAAATACCACTTATTTTTAAGGATTTCTTACACAGGAATTCTATGTAAGCTGCAACAGTAGCTTATACTTTGCTGTGATTTTACAAAGCTTATATAAAAGCTATTATGTAGTAAAAAAATCAGGGTAGCAAAGGCTTCACGGGAGGACTACAGATAAAAATATTACAAAAAGGCTTTATATCAACACAGAGTTTTAATGCTTCGATTATTTGTGTGCAGTAGTTGCATTCATTTACAGCTGAGACTACTCTGGGAGTTGTTTTCCATGAATTTTAGAGCTGGAAGAACACAAAGCATATGGAACAGTGGAAACAATCAGCCCCACATACAGCAGAGGCTGTTGCCTGATTTTTGGCTCTGCTGCTGGTTTTGGCATTTTCTGAAACACAAGTAATGTGCGGTAGTGCCTCTGCTCCCAATCAGGATAGAGGGAGGAAAAGGAGAGAATTATAGCTTTCATCCGGATTTCTACATACATTTAGCTTACTCAAACAGATTAAGGTAAATGAAAGCTAAAGTCCTCTTATGTTTCACAAATTTTTATCAGCATCATTAATGCCCTGAGTGGCACTCACTAGTGGAAACAGAGACTATTCTTCCTGCCTTTTTTTTTCATTATCCACTCAAGAATTTCCTCCTAGGATTAGAAAATAAAAATGAGAAAGCTGATAAAAATGATACCAATTTCTGCTGAGAAGGAAGGAGGAAGAAGATAAAGGTAACTATGACCGTATTCCCCTGGACTGTTTAAATGAGCAGAAGACAACTCTTGCAGCAGACATCAACCAGTGCTGAGGAAGCTTCAGTCCCAGCAGCATCCAAAAGTTCAATCTTGTATGACAGCTTGATTTGTCATCCCTATAGTTCTTTTTATTTTTGGTGTAAACCATCACATGAAGAGTGGTTTGGGTTGGAAGGGACTTAAAACCTCATCTCATTCTACCCCCAGGCCAGAGCTCTATACCCAAATAAAGACATTTGAGGGGGGACGAATTATCAAAATTACTCCCTTCCTTCCTGTGGTATATGTCGGTAGAATGGATGGATACAGTTTTCCGGAGGCTATCCTATACCAAGTTGTCCTTATGCTGTTTCCTATATCAAAGTTTGCTCCATGTTTCACAGCTTTGGAGCTTAAATCCATAGAATATCGATCCTAAAAATGGATTAATCGAGGTCAGTGGCTGAGAGTGCACAGCTGGCTTGCAACTGATATTGCAAATAACCCTGTTCATGCAATTCCAACAGTGCTTCATTACTCCATGAGATAAATATTTCTGACAAGTCATAGAAGTATAGGACAGTTTCAGCTGAAAGGAACCTTAAGGATCATCCAGTTTCACTCCCTGCCATGGGCAGGGACACCTTCCACTGTCCCAGGTTGCTCCAAGCCCCGTCCAACGTGGCCTGGAACACTTTCAGGGGTGAGGCTGCCATTCCAGGCGTGAATGGCGCACTTTGGGCACAAACCTCCTACTTTCATCACCTTCAGGGCTCCAGCGGCTGCGGGGGTCGGACTCACGGTGAGAGGCTCCATCCTTCACTGCGAAGTGATCGCTCCTGGGCGTTCATGGGGGCGGGGGCGGGTCCGGTGTCCCTGAGGAGACGCGGAGCACCACGACCCCAACCCTCCCTCAGCGCCTCCCTCCGGGACTACATTTCCCAGCGTGCCCGAGGGTGGGGCAGTGCGGGGCCTGCGCGGTGACGTCACCGGGAGGGGCGTGGCCCGCGCCAGCGTGAAGCGGGGCAAGCGGAGAAGGACGCGGGGCTAGCGCGCGGGAGGGCGCGAGGCCGCGGCGGGGCCCCGACCATTGGCTGCCGCGGGGGCG